>APFE030409522.1:0-43602 GCA_000404065.3 Pinus taeda | reverse complement strand
TGTAAATTCATGCAAGCAATTTTTATTGATGGTTGTAAAGGAAAAGAAACCTGATAAAACCAATGTATTTGAAGGCTATGATGCTAAACAACAAGCTGATTTAGAAAAAGTTGTTTCAAAATATGATATCTTATTTCAAGAACCTAAAGGTCTGCCACCAAAAAGGGAAATTGTACATGACATTACTTTGCAGCAAGATGCTCCATTTCCTAACATCGAAATGTACAGTTTATCTACTTTAGAGAATGTAGAAATCAACAAGTAGCTATAGGAGTTGCTCAAGAAAGGGTTAATATGACAAATAACATTGCCATGCAGATCCCCAACAATGTTGGTGAGAAAGAAGGATGGTTCGTGGAGGATGTGCATTGATTATCGAGCGCTCGATAAAATAACAACCAAGAATCGATATCCCCTTCCTCACATTGATCATCTATTGGATCAACTGAAAGAGGTTGTTGACATTTCCAAGTTGGACCTACGTAGTGGTTATCATCAGGTCTGAGTAGTAGAGCAAGATGCATGGAAGACTACTTTTCGAATGAAGGAAGGGCTGTATGAATGGTTAGTTATGCCTTTTGGCTTAACTAATGCTCCTTCCACTTTCATGAGAGTAATGAATGATGTACTTAGGCCTTTTATTGATGATTTTGTAATTGTATATTTGGATGATATTCTTGTATTTAGTAAAACATGGGAAGAACATTTGAAGAATTTGAAGCAGACTCTAGATGTTTTGAAAAAGAAAAATCTCTATGTTAAATTATCAAAATGTGAATTTGGTAAAAAACATTTGGCTTATTTGGGTCATATTGTAGGGGGTGGTGAATTGAAGATAGATCCCTCTAAGGTTGGTCATTGTAAACTAGCCTAAACCCAAGTCTGCTATTGAAGTTAGAAGCTTCATAGGGGCAGCACAATATTAGAGAAAGTTTATTGCTAACTTTTCCTTAATTACAGCTCCCTTACATGCTTTGACAGGATTGAACAAGGTGTTTCAGTGGGGAGGAAAATAGCAAAAATCCTTCGACACCTTGAAATAAAAAGTTAGTACAACACCAGTGGCAGCATTGCCAAATCTTCAACAACCATTTGATATTGAAACCGATGCTAGTGATTATGCTGTGGCAGCAGTGTCGATGCACCATGGTAAACCCATATGCTACCATTCCGAGACTTTTAATTCTGCAGTAGTTAATTATCCTACATATGATAAAGAATTGTATGCATTAGTCTAGAGTGTGAAAAAGTGGAAACATTACTTAATCGGCAAAGAAACAGTTATATGTACTGATCATCAACCACTTCAATACTTGCACTCACAAAAAAAAATTCAACAATCAAGACACTATAGGTGAATGGGTTTCCTACAACAATTTCATTTAGTCATCAGATATAAAAAGGGCATACACAATAAAGTTGCAGATATGTTGTCTAGACCAATTATAAATGCATCTAGTATACTTAAGCATAACTGAGTAATACATGAAAGCTACATTGAACAATATGCTCAAGATATAGACTTTAAATGTATATGCAGCTTTAAGTAATGGAAAAAGGGTAGAAGAATTGGATTACTATGTTAAGGACTAACTCTTGTATCATTTTGGAAAGCTATGACATTCCACAAACAAAGAGAATTAAAATAATTAGGGACGCACATACTTCTCTGGCATCAGGTCATTTTGGGGTAAGTAAAACAATTGCACAGCTACGAAGATACTGTTATTGGCCAAGAATGGATGAAATATTTTTATATATGTAAGAGGGTGTACCATGTGTGCTAAAAGTAAAATGAACAATAGAAAACTAGGCTTGTACACTCCACTAACAGTACCTTCCTGTCCTTTGGAAAGTGTTTCCATGGACTTTGTTGGAGGAATGCCAAAATCTAGAAAAGGACATGACTATTTGTATGTTATTATGGATAGGTTCAGCAAAATGTGTATTTTCAGACATTATAATAAGCAGATTACAGATGAACAAACAACGAAATTGTTCCTTCAGCATGTCTGGGTGCATTTTGGGTTACCCACTTCCATAGTATCTGATCGAGACTCCCAATTTGCTGGGAAGTTTTGGTCAAGTCTATGGGAATTAATGGACACGAGGATGAAGAAAAGCACAACCTTCGATCCACAAATAGATGGCCAAATAGAGGTAGTGAACAGGACAATGATCTAGTTGCTCAGGGGTTATTACAGCAAGAATTCCAAGCTTTGGGATGAACACTTATATTATGTGCAACAAGCTTACAATCGTGCTAAACATTCTTTTGCATAGATATCTCCTTTTGAGACCTGTTTTGGTTTTATATCAAGGTCTCCCTTGGATTTTGTCTTTGAAAAAGACATAGGAGTTGTTGGACACAGTGATGTGGACAAAGCAACCAAATTCATTGAACAGATCCAAGAAATTCACCAGGAAGTGCAAGAACAGTTGGAAAAGAGCCAAACCAAATACAAGGCAAGGCATGATAAGCACATAGTAGAGCACAACTTCCAAGTTGGCAACCAAGTCTGGTTGTATATCAGCAAGGACAGAATGCAAGGTGACAGGAAGAAGCTGAAGACAATAAGGTATGGGCCCTTTAAAGTACTTGAGAAAATTGGTGAGAATGCTTTCTACCTTGATCTGCCAGAATACATGCACATCTATTAAGTAGTAAATGCATAAAATTTAAGATTCTTTGAACCTTCTTTAATTGAAGATCCTGAAGAGAAAATTCAATTGCCTTCCATTGATGATTTGTTTCCTGGTTACCTCAGTGAGTTGCAGGAAGATACAGTTCTAGACAGGAAGGTGAGGACAACGCGCAAAGGAGATGCTGAGTACCTAAGAATTGGACTCAAATGTTCAAAACCAAGTAGTGCAAAATGGATAGAGATTGGACAAGTGAGGCAGCTGTATCCTCACTTGGTTGATGCTTGAAAACCAACTTTTAGTGGTTCAAAAGCCTTTCTCAGTGGGAAGGAGTGATGCAAAAGGATCCGAGAGAACTCTCTAAGTCTTCAAGGGACTTTTAAAAATCATTCCCAAGGCCCAAAATCCTTTAAAGGATTGGAAAACTCGCATAAGGCAGCCTTTTTATACACTACCGAGAGGCAGAACCTGTGAAATTAATGAAAAAATAGAGTAAACAGAGATAGAACCAATAATACACACTAGCCATCCGATCTAGCTGATCAACGGCCCAGATTGGATCAACAATCACAATCGACGGTGACCTTCAATAGAGATCGGTAGGATCCACATGAGACTTGCGGCAACGATTGACAGAATCGGCGAGATCCACATAAGGCATGCGACGGCAATTGGTGGAGTTAAACTGGACCGTCAATCAAGTGCACAGATTGATGACACATATTACATCGTCAGATCACTATTAGGGGATTACAGAAGCGCTTAGAATAGCGAAAGGGTTATTGCTATGAGTGATTGCGATATATCGCATCGCCACATTGCATCGAAACTATGCAAAGGGCCGATATTAGTACACCATGCGACAACCAAATGCAATAGTAGTATAAAGGAAACTTGATATAATTTTAAGTCTGTAATAGAGCCATTTTTAATGTATTTTCGTGATTTTCTTGTATTTCTAAAACACAAAGGGACAGAGCCCTTCCGATATGCGATAATGACTTATGAACGAACCCGATAGGGGAGTGAAGGATATTTAAGGACCTTTAAAGTCTGATATATTGGGTTTTGGTGGACTTTCTCTATTAAAATGTATTTTCAATGTAAAAATAGAATGCGGCCATTTTAGGCATTTCAGAGATATGAGGCACTCTAGCATTGCGGAATGGCGGGACACCTCCTCTCCATGCATTAAGAAATGATCGTATAATTCTAGTAGAGGGATAAAAAGCATTCAAGAGGCTGGGGAGACTAAGAGCCGAGGATATGAAACGAATAGGTAGTGTGGTTGGCTTAAAAAATCCACAGACATAGAGCATAATGGGCAGAGTAGTATTCAGGAAGATGCCAAGACAGAGTTTAGGATAGAGAGCATTAGGGGAGTCTGTGTACTCATAGAGAACTTGAGAGGTTCAAGTAAGCTCTTATTATTGTATTTATGTTTGTGTGTGAGGCTCAAATTGAGCTTACTCTTGTAAACACAACTCTATTTGAAGACTTAATAGAGAGGCCACCACTGAAGGCTGAACTAGGAGATGTAGCCTAGGAGTATTGGGTGAACTCATTATTAAATCTGTTTTGATTTTATGTGTTTTATCTATTATAGTCTTCAACTGCTTCAAAGTCTATGTATTTCGCAATCTGATCGATCCATTGCACAAAATAACATAGGTACATCCATGTACATAAGTCTGTAATACCTTATTATTGTCTTAGATCTCATTTACAGATCATTATATCACTTTAAAACTTATTATTGGCTGATGTGAACGTTTATATTTTTATAATTACAAGAGTAAAGTAGTTTAATAAGTACAGTGAGAAAGTAATGATGACTCTAGAGAAATGTTGTTTAACTTATAACTCATGTAATCATTATTCCTATAACTCTAATTACTTTGAAAATTTTTTAAAACTTTTAGAAAACTACTCAGAGACAACTGGTTCTCCCAAGTGAAACCCCAATTGTTGTACTACGAAACAACCCCCCCCCATTTATGAAGAACAATAGCTAAGTTTAGAGACATAAATGGCGACACTTTTAAATTTTTAGGCTTAGGATATTAATACCTAACTCTAAGAAAATAGCTAGCAAAACCTCAAAAAATGAACTAAGATGAAATTCACATCGCAAATCGTAAATTGCACTTTTCCATGTGACTATCTTAAAACATCTTCAAAAACTTGCAATTTGCAATCAAATATTCCCCTACGATAGCTCAATAAATAACACTTTGTCATTGTGCAAATTGCACTTCACACTTCGTAAATTTCGCAAGAAATTTAGCTATGCCATTAGCGCTTTGTGAAATGCAATATTTTGATATTCGGAATCACATTTCCCTTTATGCATCTGATAGTGCTATATTGTATCCATTTAAAGATTGCGATGTGTGATTTGGAGCAGTAAAACGTGTGAAATAATTATGTTTTAATATCAAAACGAATGAATTCTTAGGTTAATAAATATTTAGTGGCCCAAGGAAGGGTATCAATTTTCGAAGTTATTGATAGTTAACATTGAGTATCTCATTAAACTTTTCTCACGATCCAAAGTAATTTCAGAGAAGCTTTTAGTCTTAATTATCCGATACTGTTTGTGCTGATATATCTTGTCTATTTCAGGCAAGCTACAAAAGACATGACAGTAAGGAAGGTGATGTAGAAACAGAGCAAACAAATAATTGTTAAACCCATGTTTAGAGAGATGGCTCTTATTCTCACTTATACAGCCTATGACACTACTGGAGGTGCAACAAATTAGGAGGTCATATACAATAGGCTTAAGGATGAATGTCCTAAAATCGTTGTCATGAGAGTAGCATTTGATTCAACAAGTCTTTCAGAACTTCAATTCAGGGATACTTCGTATTCTTTCCTTCATAGAATAGGAGAAAGAGCTAAAATCCTCCCATACATGGATATGATCAGGTGGGTGACCGAAAATCTCACCATTAAGGATAGGCAATTCAGGAATTCAAGAAAGGATCTGATAAGGTCGTTCAGAGCAGAGGATCTGAGGAACATGTAGCACATACATGACCCTCAAGATATCTCTGACAAGGTGTTCATGGCCAACTTCACAAAAAATAACCCGTACCCCTTGACGTTGATCTAGGGTTGGAGAGTATTGGACAAAAAATTCAAATATGACAAATTTGGTATGTATGTTATAACCTTTTTGGTAGACCCCTACTTCTATGCAACAACTATGTTATGTACATTATATGTGTTACCCAATAATACTAGGTTTTTAATAGAATGGATTCCTCTGATTGATGCCTGGGTAAATTCCCACATCATGAATTGGCCCTCCATCCTAATTTATAAACTAGCCACCACCATTATCGAATATTGACATAAGAGAGCCTCCTCTCCAGATAACCTCCCTCCATTCTCTTTTAGTGCCTATGTTACGGATGCCATCTATTTTGGCACGACATTTCCGACAATGGGTTGGAAATGGACCTTAGATGACCCCTACCCAATCCGTCTCTGTCATAAACAAATATTGGAATCACATTAGGTACCACACTTCTATAAACTATTTCATGTTGTTGTTTTGCTGCTACATCAAATAATTCTCAATCAAAGAGGCCCCGAGTTTTCCTAAGAAGCTACAATAGGCCTCTTTGCTCTCGGCAAATATTTTATTAAAGAATGGTTAACCTAGATTAGGTTTTTCGGTAGCACAACCGATTCACTTGTCCTTCCTTTATATGTGTCTGATAAATTCTTAGCAAGATAGATTTCCTACTAGACCATGGGAAAAGGCCTAACTAAAGTTCTCAAAGACAACAAGAAGTCATTATAGCCCTCTTTTCCTCTCAAATGCGATTCTTTTTCATTAGCAAATTTTTTTCATGCTACTAAGGAGTCAGCACACATGGAAGCCCTCAGGCTTCATACATTGCCTAAGAAGTAGTTTGATCTAGACAATGTGACATATAATATCACTACTACAGTAAATCTCAAGCAATACAACCATGGGGATAACAATTTTGAAGACTTGTTATAGTCAGTCGAATACTTCAAACAAGAATTCGAATGGGCAAGGGCGAATATTAAACCTGAGATTTTCAAAGCTTTTAGCAATTTAGAAATGAAAGGCTCGAAGTGATCCAAATGCATTTGTTAAAGCTCGACGATAAGCCTACACCAAGTGTTAGTGTTGATAGTGAAGGTCCTAGTTATCGAGTAGATTCTTAGGTAAATAGTGAGAAGACACAGACAAAGGGTAACCCGAAGACATAGATAACACCGCAGGGTCCAGCGAAAAGTTAGCACAGAAATAGATTTTGAGCATCCTGTCTAAAGAAATCTATCCATAGGTCAAAGACAATAGTTTGGAGTAGGAGTGGGATCAATTAAATCCTAAACTGCAAGGCACTCCCAAAGCGACAAATACCCAAGAAATAGTGGAGTATAAAACTCCTTGACATGTTCATAAGAATACAAAGCCCAAGTCTATCGGTGGGGTGTCGATTACTATGGAGGAACGAACGAAAATGTCCTAGCATACTAGAATTATCCCTGCTCTGCCCACATTAGAAATTGTTTTGAAAGTAACTGAAATACCTCCATTTGATGTGTTCTATACTCCTCTCCACAAGTTTGTAGTAAGAAGGAAAAGAAAAAGGAAAAGGGTAGACACACACGAGTTCCCACCTAGAAATGAGCCGATGGACATTGTTTGGAAGGACAATCCTTTCAATCCAACCGAGAACTTTACTAGACTATCACAGTTCACAGGAGAATATGCATTGGCCACTATGGAAAAGGCTACAGAAGTCTCTACTTTTTTAAGGGAAAAAGAATAAAGGATTGCATAGCTTGAGCAGTAGCTCGAAGTAGAGAAAGCAAGTGTAAATAGGCAAGCAACTTAGCAGCTCACCTAATTGTAGAAAAACATGGAGGTCCTGAAAATAAGTCATGAAGCCAATATATCGGCCAAAAACATGCAACTCCATGAATTGTAGCAAGCCATGGAAATGTACAATGATGTTCCCACTACTGAAGAGTTCGTTAAAGAGGCACTGGAATTAAATTCCCTTCTAGAAGCAACAAGAGCATTTCTGCCAAAAGATGTCACACATTACCCCTTATCTGACCACTAGTGACCAACTAAGAGATAAGGAAATCAACAAGAGAACTATGTTTAACGATTTAAACACAAAAATCTCTGAGTTCATTGAATGGCACGAAACAGAAAATGGAAGGAAAGCCAATATGTACAAGATTGAGGAAACTCATAAAGACATTATCTTCATGGATTAGGATGCGAGCATAAAATAGGTTGAGCTAGCAGTTGCAAGGGCAACTGGACTATCAAAGAAAATCATTAAGGTAGTGAATCACACCCTATTTTCCACCAACCTGATTAAAGAAGGGAATCTGAAAGAAATACCTGATTTAAATGCTCTCTATAAAAGCTGGCAGGAAAAGGCGAAGACTCAAAGGGAGGTAATTACAAAATTGACTAGGACCAACAAGGATTGGTATTGGTAGTACCTCGTCAAGCCGCATAGCTAGATTATGACTCTCAACTGTTCTCTTCATATGACCCAGTGGATGTTGCCTCTCACTGATGCAATTTTCACATGACAGCTTAGGACACATTTTGGAGCACCTCCTGAAATTCAACAGATGACCGATATATGTGATTTGAAGGACAAGTTGGTAGATAACAAGTCATTTTCTTAGTTCTGTTCATTTAGCCATTGTTTATTTTTGGAGTTAGTGAACTAGTTAGGAGGAAGGTTGTTTAAAACCTCCTCAAATTTTGTATAATCTATTTTTGCACATTAGTTAGAATGTTATTTATACCCTTCCCATCCATTTAGAGAAGGGTCCAGAATTTTATCAAAAACATTTGCAAAGAATGCACTATTGTATGTTTGGGAATCCTTTGGTGAAACTATGGAACATGATCCTTTCTTTTAGATATCATACTACTTTCCCTTGTTGATGCACTATTGTATTCTTGGGAGACAATTTGATTTGAAGAATGAATTTGGTTTATGTCATTTGTCAAATGAGGAGGACTTCAGACATATGGTACTTTTATCTTGTACGATTGATTCTATTTTCATTTAATTCGTGCCAAAACTTTACTTTCATGAATTATATGTGAGATTTATTGTTTATGTTAAGCATTAATTGCACTTTTATATGATGCCTAGCTGAAATTGTGATTTTCATATATAACTCATCATATATGCGATATATTTATAAATTTCTTTGACTAGCTATTTATTCAAAGGAATTATCTTTATACATTATCATCTCTATTTAGTTGTGATTAATCTTTATTATCACAAGTTAAGTAGATATCTTTGTAGATTGCATACCACATAAGAATACCTAGGTTTATATTAGAATAAGTTAGTTAGAGAATTTCATTATAGAATAGGTCATTTATATTATCATTATTCTATTACAAATACTGATGAACCACCCACTCTCATCTTAAAACCCATACTCAGAAACTCGTCCCATTATACCGAGTGAGAGCCACCACCTTAAATGGAAAAGGAGGTGTCTTAAGGTCCAGAATGTGTGGTTATCCCCCATGTTTCGAGAGAAAAATTATGAGGTCGCAACACATTGTTATTGGTTTTTTTATTAGCAATATGGTGATCCAATATTTGAAAATTCCTTCACTATAGAAGTGAGCCAACTTTTTTGATTGGCAATGTCCTATGTTTTAATCGAAGAAGTTGATCCATATGAAATCAATTTCATTTGTTTTTGTATAGGATTTAGTGATTACATCTCCTGCATTAAGAAGGCCATCTTGCGAATAATAATTTCCAACATAGATATCAAATAACATATTTTATTTTATGACTATCTATGAAGGCAATGTTGTTGTAAGTAAATAAGGCAAATCACCATGGTTTTCTTCTTCTTGGTCAATTACATTGACAATAATCTTGTCTCCATGAAAAATGGATAACATTTTAATGTTGTGCAAAGAGACACCTTTATTTTTATAGAAAATATAGGGAAAATGAGGTAAATAGTTGGAGGTATGACACAATTTTTCTTCAAATATTGCAATGATCTTTTATTTAATTATTTGTTTACATATATTCAATATTAAGATGAATTTCTCATTTGTCTAGTGAATTGTAATATGTAATTCATATCACCTTACATTTTCTTGCCAAAATTCATATGGGATTGGTTGTTTGTTAACAATAGGTAGTTGGAATATCAAGGAGTCTTGTATAGGTTTTGCGTGATAGAGATCACCACAAAAAAAGATATCAGCATTTCTAAATATTTTAGTTGGATATGCTTTATGTTTCTCAATCCATCATCAATGTAAAACAAGAACTGACTTCCAAATAGGGAAACCTCATTAATGAAATCGACTCTAAATTATTGGTCAACATTTTTGAGTACATGCAATGTTTCACTGCTAAGTTGTGTGTGGGCAAACTAGTTAAAAGACATAAGCAATGCTGAGTGTACTATTGTACCACTTGCATTATATTTCGCTATGCCTTTGTATGCTAGTATCAAACCCTTTGGTTTCAAATGATAAGTTGAATGATGTGCATCATAAAGCTGCATGAGAATTTGTAAGATTACTTTTGCTGTAAATATTTGTCTAGTTCGAGCTCCTCCAGTCAAGAATAAATTTAGTGGTTTGTAAATGTACATATGCTTCTTCATCGCAATTGCTTTTATAATTTCTTGTTGTTCTCTATTGAGAATTCTTCTTAATCTGCGATATTCTGCATTTTCAAGCAGAAATGGATGCTCTCATACCTGGGATCTGATATTTAGTTGTATTTTTCATTCATGGTGATTGGAATGTCATAAATCTCTTTCCAAGTCATATTTTTCGGTAATTTTTTCAGTTTTTCTTTGGTTCTTCATTGTATCAGTGGGACCTATGGTGCTATTTTGGATTTCTTGAATGACATTTTTTAAATTGCCCCTTAATGGGTTGATATTATAAGTGAAATTGGACTATTTGTTTTCATTGTGTTTTCATGTAACATATATGTAGATTCCCATAATAGCAAGTTTTTTATAAATGTACTTTCACTTTTTTTCAAATGGGAGATTTAGAAAAAGCTTTTGCCTATAATAGTTTTCATAGTGTGAGTTTTTTGTATTTTGTGAATCGTATGACCTTTGGTTATTTCCTTTTTGGAATGGGTAATGACATTTTCATTCTACATTGAAGAAAATGCATCAAGGCATATATGTTTGATAGCATTAGTTCGATTGATATAATAATTAATAATGTCATCTTCTTGTTTTAGTAGGAATGATTGTTTGAGGATAAAGCATGTTCATACATTGGTGTTGTGTTTATGAATATGCATTCTTGTGAACTATGATTCAATGTAAGAGAAAGTGTTATATGGACTAGTTGTTGAGCTGAGATATGTTCTAGATTAAGAAAAGCATTTACTAATGACCATATCATCTCAATAGGATTTAGCTTTCTCTTTTCATGCTCTCTCCTTATCCTCTTAAATGTATTTGTCATTGATTTGTAAAATTTTGTCATGTATGAAGTGCAATATGATGAAGTTACAGATGCATTAAGGACAATTTGGGCATTATTATTTGCATTCCATATCTCTGGAATATTCTTTACAAATATATTATTCCAAATGTGTGAGGGTTTTCATTCCAATAAAATCATTGGTTTCTTTAATTTACTGTGTATTTCTAAGATGTAGTCAATTTAAGTTAAATCCAATTCATCCAAAAAATCATCAAATGTGTTTTTGCTATCATATTGTTTTTTTCCAAGATGTTGTATATAAATTTTACTTTTTTGTTTAATGTGCCATCTAACAACCCAATTGGTTCAAGAATTTTTGTGCTTCTCATGGGTGGCATTGGGAAATTGTATCTAGAATGTGAGTTTTTTCTATTTTTTCAACATTTTGTATGGTGGTGTTCATGTATTTTTTTATCTAAGAATTATGAATGGGTTAGCTAAATCTACTTGTAAAACTAAAATGGTAGTAGATAATATCTTGGAACCAAAAAAAAACTATTGAACAATTTTTTGCTAAGTGTAAAGATCATAAATATTAATACATAACATATATTACATTAGCTTACATTTAGACAACATAATAATTCAAATTCATTTAATGGTGTAGAGAAAAAAGCAAAAAAAAACTATAATATTGGTGGGAACAAAGAATAGATGAGTTTATGACGTGCATGAAAATAAACGATGTAATTCATATTTGTAAAATTATAGATTGCATACACTTCTTTGAATGCAATTAATTAAATTCTTAAATAATGTTTGAAAACCAAAAAATCCCTTCCATAATATTCAATTGTAACCTTTGTAAAAGAAAAGGAAATTGCACTCAACTTGTTTAATGTTTATATGGATGTAGCTACATGGAATTCATGAAGTTTTGATATATCTAAATCAAAATAAGAGAAATTGAGATTCACATATCATTGGTTGATCATATCTTATGAATGTTTTAACAAAAAAGGTTTCAAGGAGTTATTTTCCATTTTATTATAAACCAAAGTGCATTAGAGTATAAATTCAAAGCACAATAATCATATCAACAAATATTTCAGAAAATAATAATTGAACCATAGTACTGAATAGCTTTCAAGTATGTTGAAGGGTAAATATAGTAAAAAAAAGAATATAATACCTTTATGGTTGGGGAGTGAGAATGTTTCTTTTTTTTTCTTATAACCACTCTCTAGAACAATATATAGTCATAGCTATTATGATACCACGATGTTAGTTTCCACATTAACAACCACAAAATTATTAACTATAAACCCACAAGGACCATGTAATTTCAACAATTTGCAACTAAACCCTAAATTCTTCTATGAATGGATCTTAGTAAGAAATCTAAATATTTTCTATGTAATATCTTACATAATATATTAGTGATCTAACCATATATAAATATTCAATAATATGCGTGGAACACTAATATACATGGATCTACACCATAGTGTGGAATTGTAAATCAACTAATATATTTAACTTCTTATTGTTTATTACCTAAGAGTTATATTTGTAATTCTTTATTTGATATTCCATCAACCTTTGTAAGCTTTCTCATTTCCAAAGAAGAGATGTATGGAGAAAAATAAATGAGATATATATTCCATCATTAATATTTCTTATAAAATACCCAAAACCTACCACCAAGGCCAACCTTCATTTAGTGTTATCACTATTAAAATTATCTTTAGCACAATTCAACTATCTTCAAAAAAATCACTATATTCTAGAAGCTCAATAAAATGTTGACACACGTGATACTAATAAGATGAGTCATGGCGTACTGAGTGGCATCCTAAAAAATATATAGTATTTGAGCCCCTTTTCTCTTTACTTCTACACAATTTACAAATTTGAATTTTAATCCCTCAATTTCATGAGGACAATGACAACGTCACATAGAGCTACATCACAAATTGTCAAATTGTTAAAAGATGAAAAGAAAGGGAACCTTCTCAGATAGAATTTCCTTACACAACTATCATTTTCGTCACAACTTTAATCAAACAAATTGAGGCACGGACACCATTATTAAGTGATTTATATGTACAAATCATGTGAGACATTACTATCAATTCATAGTATCTAAACTTATCAAATATATAGACATTATATGCAGAATCAAATTATTTGTGGTATGATATATGTAGCATGTTTAATGCTTATTCCAAATAATGAAACCCAATAAATGAATTAAAAGACATCTCTTTTGGAATTATACGTTATTAAATCCATAAGTGTTGTTGTAAATCAGGATGTAGTTTAGTCTGTAATCTTGAAGATATGAACGCTCTATGGTGATATTCCAACTAATATATTCCATAATATAATTCAATGAAAGATATTATATATGAAAATAAAACACATCACACTTTATCGATCAGAGGAAAACTTAACCATTCTTTTCAACGTTTATATTTTTTAACACCAATCATACTACTAGTACCCCATCTTCACCAAGTTAACTATTACCATGATTTAGGCACTTATTGTTTCCATGAATCATTAGCTAAACTAAAATTAATCTATTTTGAAAAAGGATAATATTGTACATGAAATTTAATTGGATGATTAAATAAAAGACTTATAAATTCAAATAAAATACAACCATTATCTATTTTGATTTAGTTGATACCATTATCTATTTTGATTTAGTTGAATTTGCCGAGAGCAAGGAAACAAATTGAGTGTAACATCATCAAGTAAATCAAAATATATTGCATTCAAAGCTCGAAAATCACAATCTATATGAAAGGAAATATTGAGAAAAACACTCTTACCTATACGTAAACGTGCCTTGAAACTGAGATAAGAAACAATTGATTCATTAATAAATAAGAAATCAATAATATCTCCCAAATATTTAAGATATTTGATAAAAAATTCTTAGCGAGGAAACCCAAATTATTCTGCATCGAAGATATTTCAATTACCATCCAAGATACCCATCAAATGGCCTTGAAACTGAGATAAGAAACAATAGATTCATTAATAAATAAGAAATCAATAATATCTCCAAAATATTTAAGATATTTGATAAAAAAATTCTTAGCGAGGACACCAAAATTATTCTACATCGAAAATATTTCAATTACCATCCGAGATACCCATCAAATCTTGAATGGTTGAAGAGGAAAATTGAATATATAGTCAAGTGATAAAAATTTGAGTTATTTCAAGCTCTAAATCTTTCCGTAATCATAACAAACTAACCCAATAGTCAAAGATAAATGAAGAATTCTATTTTTTCTAATATGTAGTCATAATTTAGTTAAAATAATAAAGTTAAAATAATAAAATAAATGAATTGGCAAATATTGATTCTAATTGTACGTATAAGCATAATAATGGAGTAAAGCAAGATTATGAAACGGTAAAAAATGGTTAAAAGTAAAGAGAAAAGGATGAGAAAATATAATTTAGTTAAAATAATAAAATAAATGAATTGGCAAATATTGATTCTAATTGTACGTATAAGCATAATAATGAAGTAAAGCAAGATTATGAAACGGTAGAAAATGGTTAAAAGTAAAGATAAAAGGATGAGAAAATATTATTAGTCTAGGAGTCAACATTCCCATGAGTAATGACGTTGCATGCCGTTATGCAACACTTCATAATATTCTTCTAAAATGCATGATTAGGTCCTCTTCCTTTGATAAATTGAATAGAACATTATAAAAACTTTGAATTCTAGTTTATTTCTCTTAGTTTTTGTTCTTGTATAATAACCAAAAGTTTTGTAGGTGGCGGTTCTTCTATGGAAACACTTATCTCTTGCAATTGCCCCTTTTTTCTATTGCAATCATAAATATCGCTTCATGTCGTGCATGGAAAATCAACAAAATGATCATTGTCTTGAGAAATAAATCATGTGCATTTATCCGTAATGATACCCAAAAAAAAATTATATTCTATCCAAATCTCATGTTTCTTTCATTTTTTTCAATAAAAGTGGAAAAATCCTCACCCTACATTCCCTTTTCTCATTTAAGCACACAGAAATCAACTATTAATGGTCTCTAGTAATGTTTTAGTACCTAAATAACTTATATAACAAGTAATTTCCATCGAAATATCTTCACCATATACTAATTTTTATTGTTGTTTGTCTCCCCAAAATATTAAATTTTAAGGACACATGTTGCCATGCACATTCTACAAATGTCACTATTTTGCATGAAATCATGATCCACAAAATACCTAATGGAACTTTATTTACATGGTTGTTCTTGTACTATAATGCTTTAGTGATTGATGTTATTGCATTAATATAATAATGTTCAATATTAATGTAATTTAAATACAACTTTACATTAATGGTTAACCAAGGTCAACTCTAAGCAACCACGCTCAATCATCCTAAATGATGGTGAACCTTGTCAATGAAGGTAAACCATCGTCAACCTTTTAAATTCTCTTTAGCCATTTTTAACCATCATAAACCATGAAAAACCCCTAGAAAACATGGTTAACCATTTTGTACCATAGTGAGCCCTTGTCAACAATTTTAACCTAGTTAGAAAATGTGAATAGTGGTCAACCATGGTCTACTAAATTTGGACCATGAACACTCACTATCTACTAGCACAACCACATCAATAAAGTGGTTTATATATGCCTATCAACATCATTTTCCACCATTCATATGATAATTGACACCCTTTTGAGTGGAAAATGACACTTATCCATGTATATCAACCACTTTACTGATGATTTTGTGCTAGTATAAAGTTGTAGAATATTGTGGAAAATAGTTAATTAAATGGTGAATGAGTTATATAAACTAATCCAAGATTTGAAAAAGCATACAAAGAAGGTTTTTTGTTTTTTATTCTAAAAATTGTAAAATTATTAATATAGAAATTTAAAGTATTGTGTAGACTATTTGATCAAGAGAGTGCCTTGTACCAAATAAAAAATAAAGGAAGTTTGATATATGCTTTTAAAACAAGTAATAATAGTAATAATAATTTCCTTGATTATTGGACAAGGTATATTTTTCAAACATGAATTTAATTATTAGAATTTGGCGATTAAACTTTACAAAGCGTACATTCTCTACCTTTATCTCTTCCTTTATAACTAGTTACCAAATACAAAACATGCTATTAACCATTATAACTTTTCTAATTACTAAAAAAAAACTATACACATTTTATTTTGTATATTTTTTTACTTTTTAGGAGTTGAATTTTAACTAATTACATCTATATGTATGTTTATTTCGGATTATGTTTTTTATAATTTTAATTTCATTATCAATAATTATTCTATTGGTGAAAGGGATTTAACCTCCATTGAATATTCCAACATAATCTTAGTATTAGTAACAAATAAAATGTTAAGATTCATTTCAAAATTAGTTATGTCCTTCTTACCTTAAAAAAATTGATTAATTAAAAAAATGGCATATGAACATGTTACTTTGAGTGTTTTGATGTCTATCGCTGTCTAGAAACCATTTAATTTATGTTAGACTAATTGTCTTTTAGAAATAAAAATGTGAATGAACATATTTTTTTGCTAAATCAAAATTTAATAGACAAATTCCATATTCAATCAGAGAAACACAAGGGATTCTATAGATGTGACACTATTGTGATTCAAATGGAGATATGAAACCATCAATGCAAATGAACATCAAGCAACTTATGAGTCATGAAAGCAATTATTTAAAGAAAAAAATATAAATATGCATTGCTACACTACTACACCAAGCGAACTTTTAAGACACAAGAAATATTTTCCCTTAAAAAGTCACTTTTCCTTTTAGTTATTTTAAATTAAAATTTAATATCAATTGAATTGTCTTAAATATAAAATTTAAGACAAAAAAAGATTAAGACAAAAATATTTGAAGACAAAACTTTATATTTAAGACAAAAACAGTTTAAGACAAATACAGTTTGAGAGACAAATATTTTAAGACAAAAATATTTAAGATAAAACTTTATATTTAAGACAAAAACAATTTGAGACAAAAATATTTTAAGAAAAAACTTTATATATAAGACAAAACCAAATTGAGACAAAAATATTCTAAGACGAAACTTTACATTTAAGACAATGAACACTTAAGACGAAACTCATTTAAGACGATTAACGATTAACAGAAAAACATATCAATTTAAGATAATATTATCTAACAACTACAAAATTGACTTTGAAAGTGCACCCTAAGTCGGTCGACTTACAGGCTACTATTGTCTCGCGTGTCTACCCATGTTGTTTTTTAACTTACCATTCATCCTATCTTATATAACAACAACGATTTGTTAGGCTCTTAATTTTGTGGGGGTAACTGACTCCGAAGGACGCGACAACTTTTCCTTGCAAGATTTTCTCGACATTAATTCCACTTTTGTCCCTTCGATCTTTGTTGATACAATTAGAGACAATTTATTTGTCATTGCATTGGGTTGATGAGTCACTTTGGTGCTTACTATTGTAGAGCAGTTGATAAAATAACTAAATTGTGGACTCCTTCTCCTGGTTATGTGATTAAGCCTCTAGTTTAAATTTACCTTAATATGCATCCCCTTGGAGTTTGGATTTATCTCACGGTAATGAGTTGTAAGAAATATTGCAATGTGGCTGGCTTACAATTGGGTGGGGAGTTGAAGTCCTTCCTTCATTTTTCAGTCATCATTAAACACACAGATCGATAAGTGTACATTTGGTATGTATATTGCCTTAAAGATTGTGATGAATCTTGTTACATTGTGAATGGTAAAATATCTTGTGTGTTTGTAAATGTACATGAATGTTTGAGTTTTGATGCTCAATCTATGTTCATGATTAGAATGGTGCCATGTATGCCCATGAATTTTGAAGCATTCCTAGAATATGTTATTCATTATTTTGTTCATCGTGAATGTGCAATTATGTGTTCATATTCAATAAGTTTATTTCAAAATTTATGGGTATACTTAGTTTAACCAACCCTCTCCTAGTTATTGTGTCCAAACTAAGAATATAGGTATCAAGAATTGGGCCATGAGTCTCCTTGAAGCTATAGGAGGGTGGGCGTACAACGCTTGTAGTTTTTCTTTATTAACCTAGCCTAAGTTACTTTTTAGTCCATATAGGCTATTTTTTCGAGGTCAAGAGGAAGTGGGAGAACATGACGTTGTTGACATGTTAGCACATCCAACACCTAGTGGGCATTGGTGAAACCAAATCCTAGTGGAATCATGTTGTGTTTATAGACACCAACCATAATCCATCGACCCCGATGATCAAATATGAGGTAAGGGTAGGGTCTATACACTTGGTAAACTGTTGTTTTATTTTAGTTTAGAATCTTGAAAGCTAAAATTGTGGACGAGGAAGAACTCAAAGTGTTGTGAACATTTTTAGCTGCCCGTTGCTGGGATATTTGTATCCTAAAACACCCTAAGTGTTTAAAAATTAATATAATTTTTCTACTACTCATGTATTCAAACTAAAGACAAGAGATTACAAACTTCCTCTACTATTTTGTGATATGGAAAGCACAATTTAGAAACAAATGTAATGACATGCAACAATAAAAAAGACACAAGAACACAATTATTTATACGGAAAAACCCTTCCACTACATTTCATTAATCATATGAGAATGAGAAACTATTACAATGTCCTGCTTCAATCCTGAAGCACATACTGCAGTGTAAACCTTTTATCCTATTGATTTCCATGTTATGGCCAACCCTTAGTGAATTCAAAGCCCCATCTTTTTCTTATTTTCTTGCATGATTCCCGAGGAAATTAGCTCCTAAATAATAGCGAAATTCACTATTCCCTTGCTCAAATCCCAAGTTATTGATCACTTGCCTCAATTCTTAGCATGTACACTCAACTAATATACAATTAGTAATTACAATGTCCCTTTTGCTCCACCTTAGTTTGGTAATTTAAATTCCATGCACGCATGTGTTATTTTTAGCTCATTGACTAGCTTAACCGAGAAATCATTTTGTTAACAACAATTCTACTACTCAAATTACCTTCAACCGACTCAATTAGTTTCTTGAGCTGAGTTAACTGAGTCAAACTAAAAATAACTTAATTAGATTTCTAAATTTTAGCAACATTGTATGCACAACTCTACTCCAAGCTTATAACTATAATTGATTGAGTAAACAAGTAGAAAAGGCCATGTCACACAAGTTAACTTCCATCCAAGACATAATGTTCATTTAGAAAATCAAATTACTAAAGTTGACTAAGGAACAAGTAAAATTTAGCCTTTGTTGCTACATTTTCTAACACTCCCTCTTAGCATGAAAGGGATTTTGAACCACCCATATCCTACACCTTTGCAATCTGAATTTGTGTCTTGATAATTCCTTTTTGACTATATTTGCATCTTGCTTCTCACTTGGAATGTACTATAACACCATAATTCTCATATGCACACAATTCTGCAAGTGATGGTACTCAATATCAATGTGTTTGGATCCATCATGAAATACTAGATTCTCAAAGATTTTAATACAACTGTGATTATCACATTAAATCAATGTCAAATCCATATGTTGACTAAAAATACCCACAAGTATTTTCATCATCAATATGGCCTCACATGCTTCTTGACTTGTAGCCATGTGTTCAACCTTTGTTGAGTTGAGTGCCACATACTTATCTTTCCTACTATATCAAGAAATGGCTACAGACCTAACAATGAAGATAGCACCTAAAGTCCTTTTCTTGTCTGATGGACTCCCTCACTAAGTTGCATCAGTGAATCCTTAGAGATTCACTCCCTTTGTCCTCCTCTACCATACTCCATTCTTAGTTGTGCCTCTAAGGTAACTCAACACATGATTTTTCACCTTCGAGTACAGCTTGGTGGGCTTAACCATTGCTTGACTCAACTAATTAGTTACATAATGTATGTTAGGCCTTGTGTTCACGAGATACATCAAGGGTCCCACAATCCATTTGTAGATGTTATCATATATTTCCTCTCCTAAAGAAGCACTCTCATTCCTCTAGTTTGTAGCTAGAGGTGTGTCCATAGGCTTGCAATTCTCCATTTAAAATATCTAAAGTATTGAGAGGCGTACTAACCCTAACTCAAAACATATCACGATCACCCTTGCATACATTGAGCACAAAGAATTAATATATCAATCCCATGTCCTTCATCTCAGAATCACTACTCATATCCTTGAAGTATCAAATCGTCAACATACAATACCAAGATAAACAGCTTGACATATATCACAATGTGATAGAGGTTGGCATTTGCTTCACTTTGGGTAAATCCCCATCAACTAATATATGTATAAATTTGAGTGTACCATGATCATGGTGCTTGTTTGACACCATACAGGGTTGTTTTGAGTCTACACATGTCACCCACTCATATGTCCCAAATCCCTCTCGCTGCTCTATGTACATTTCTTCCATAATAACACCATATAGAATGGTGGTATTCATATCGATCTAGTCGATCTTCCACCGCATGTGTGTATCTAATGTTAGAATGGTTATGATCAAGGAATGTCCTTCAAATGGGGTAAATGTTTCCTCATAGTCCACTCCCGCTAGCTCAGAGAAGTCTTTGGCAACAAATATAGCCTTGTACTTCTCGATGCTCCCATGAGTTGAATGCTTCACTTTGTACATCTATATGGAACCAGCTACTCACTTGTTCTCTGGCCTTAGCACCACCTCCCACACAATGTTCTTCATGATGGATTCATACTCCTCCACCATGGCATAAACCCACACTCATTGAGAAATTGATTCCTCCAATTAAGAAGGATTTGATTCAATTAGCTCTCTAATGAGAGCCATAAACCCAATGTACCTATTTGGTGACATCCTCTCCCTATGCTAAGATGAAGGAGCTCCCACATGCTCGCACGCATATTTTACCAATATATTAGCTTCTATGGTTATCTTCCTCCCCTCAACAGAAGATAATGGTTGAGTGGGTGCCTCCACTTCGGGTCTTCCCTACTCCTCTACATGTGGTTGTTCCACAACCTCCTAAATATCGGTATGAGGCTCCTCCTTAGGAACTATAAGATCCTCCTATGATGGTATACCCAATAGTCACTCTAGAGAGCATATCATAACCTTCTCCTCACCAAATTTGACATCTCTCCTCATTACTATCACGTTGGGTGATGAAAAATACACCCTATATTTATGTGGTGTTTGTATGTATGCTGCAAAGACTCCCATCTTAGTTTCAGGCTCAAGTTTCTTCCTACTATCCTTAGGGACATAGCAATAAACAATAGCTCCAAAAATTCTGGAATGAGATACAACTAGCTTCCTCCCATAGAAATATTTGGGTGAGATGATGCTAAGTATTCTATGAGGACTCTCGTTCGAGAAATAGACTGTGTTGTTGCATGCTTATGCCCGTACGTGTAATGGAAGCCCCTGATCATGCAAGATGCCTCTTTCTACTCCCAGTAGTCTTTTGTTATTCCTTTAAACTGCCCCATTTTGTTGTAGGTTATGGCGTGGTATCGATTCTCTTTTAATACCATATTTGGCACAAAAGTACTTAAAGGTGCGAGATACATATTCTCATCCATTATCACTTCTCAGGGCTTTCAATTTTTGACCAGTGTCATTTTAAACTAGTGCTTTGAATTCAAAAGATTTGAGAAAACTTCTTCCTTCTTCTATATGAAGAAAATCCAACATTTTCTTGAAATGTCATCAACAAAAATAACATGATGCTTGTGTTTTGTTGTAGAGGTTGTAGAAAACAGTCCACATACATTAGAGTGGAATCACTCCAAGATTAATCCATCAATGTTATCGCGGCCATAAAAGGTGGATTTGACATACTTCCCAAATGTGCATCCCTTATGGACATCATGTTGGTCAAGGGTGTATTTAGGGGAACCAGTGGTAATCTATTGCATGATTTTTAACGCCCTATGGTGTAAGTCTCCCATGTGTCCGTGTCACAGTTTTGCAACATCCCACCTCTCCACATCTCCTACCTTTGTACTTAGTGCAATGTGAGCTTCCACCTCACTTTGTATATATTTTTCACACAAAATATAATTTGTTTCAGTTGCCCGATTGGTAAATGTCTTAGAAAACATTTCCCCTTGCTAAACACAACATCATAGCCATGACCCTCCAATACAAATATATAGATCAAGTTCTTCTTCATCAAAGTACATACACGACATATTTCGAATTAATATGGGAGCCTAACTCCCTCTTAAAGGTTACAATACCAATTCCTTTGGTATTGTGCCACCCATCATCCCCAATTCTTATGTGCATATGGATATCCTTCTACTCTAGGCTACTAAATAATTCTTTACATCATGTCATATGGAACTAGGAACCTGAATATAGATGCCACACACTCCCCATTATAGTGTTTTCTAGACATGAAATCAGGCTAAAGTCTAATTCGAATTTTGAGGCAAGAGCTTCACCTCCTACTCCTTTTGAAGGTTTCTTGTTATAGCAGTTGCAACATTTTATCTTTCTGAAGTCCTTCTTATTTCCATTGTTCTCGCTAGTCTATGGTTTTCTTCAGGGCTTCTTTCCATTTCACTTATTTCCCTTTCCAACCAAGACAAAAAAAATTTCCTCCTCAGATTGGGATGTTACTCCATCTCTAGTGTTCCGTTGAATTTCTTCACGCACTATATCAGATCCAAAATTTGGTGATTTGTCCCTTCCATTTAAATAATCCCAATAGCTGTGTCAGGGTTTTAGAAGCCCTAGGATGGCTAAGATCATTAGTTCAGGATAGGGAATATTTTCTCGAACTCCTAGAAGCTCATATTCACATTTACTAAGCCCAAAGAGTAATGTGGAATGGTTTCTCCTTTTTTCACTCAAATAGTTATAATATTTTGTAGGTTTTAACCCCGTACAGAAATTACCTACATATGAATTCTGAAACATAAAAAATAAATAGTGCGAGAGCAGAACACATAAAACATATATACACAGAGATTTTATCCTGGATCCCAAAATCGAGACTACCAGCTTGATTTCTTTTATTATGTTCCTTTCAATGTTATAATACATATTTATACATGCCGAAGCATCCAATACCATGGACCGAAAACCATTGCATCCAATATCATGGACCAAAAACCATCACGTCCAAAAACATGTGCGAAAATCATGCACAAAACCATAGGTGGGTCCACCCAACCTAACATAGGGTCCAAAACCAAAATTTTTAAAGTGGGGTTGCGGGTACACCTTAAAACCCATGTGACCCTCCCCCTCTAACCCTCGGTTAACTACATGGGCTAGTCATGAAAAAAATATAACACAACCCAACATTCTCCCACTTGTTGTTTTCTTTCCACACGGGGCCACAAGAGAGCATAGTCATTTTTCCAGCCGTGAAATGCCCATTGTCTCTCTACACCAACAAAACTTCTCAGAGCTCATAGTGTTTATCAATGCATCTGTAGTATTCTTCAAAATTTCCACCTCTACCATCAACACCCTTTTGTCTTCTATCGTATCCCTCACAAAATGATACTAAACATCAATGTGCTTTGGGTTTGAGTGATATGCAGGGTTCTTCGCCAAGAAAATTGCACTTTGGTTGTCACAGTCTATCCTTACAACTTCCTATACTAACCCCATACTTGAACACAATCTCTGCAACCAAACTACTTCCTTGCCTACATGAGTGGCTGCCATGTATTCTGCCTCTCTAGTTGACAGTGCCACTACACATTATTTCTTACTCATCCAACTGACTCCACCTCCAAATAGGTTAAACACATAACCACTTGTAGATATTCTCTGATCCAGCTATCCTACCTAGTCTGCATCAACAAAGCCATGAATACCCAACATTTTGTCCAATCCATTTCTTCCTTGGTAGCACAAACCATAATCACTAGTGCCACGCAAATACCTGCAAACCCGCTTCAGTGTTGTCCAATGCTCCTTTCCTGGTTTTGACATAAACTTGCTCAATATTCCCACTGCATATGCAATGTCTAGTCTAGCACAGACCATTGCATACATCAAGCCACCGACTGCACATGCATATGGAACACGGGACATGTCCTCTTCCTCTTCTTGTGTCTTCGAACATTGTTCAACAGATAACCTCACACCTACAGGAATAGGAACCTTCACTGGTTTACTATCCTGCATATTAAACCTTTGTAGTATTGTCTCGAAATACCTCCTCTGGTTTAACCAGAGCTTCATCTTTGCCTGATCTCTTTTAATTTCCATGTCCAAAATATAGCTTGTAGCACCAATATCTTTCATGTCGAATTTGGAGGAGAATTGGGTCTTCAAATCGTGGATAATTTCTTTGTCATTTCCAACCAGCAACATATCATCCACATACAAGACCAGATAAATAACACGGTCACCAATTAATATAAAATACACACAATAATATTCTTTGCTTCTAGAGAAGCCAAGTCCCCATATAAATCTGTCAAATTTCTGATACCACATCCTTGGTGATTGTTTTAACCCATACAAAGACTTTTTTAACTTGCATACTAGTTCTTTCTTACCCTTCACCACATACCCTTCACGTTGCTTCGTGTAGATTTCCTCTTCCAGCTCCCCATGAAGAAATGTTGTCTTGACATCCATTTGTTCTACCTCAAAATCAAAAGCAACAACAACAGATGAAAGTAATCTAATAGAAGTTACCTTGGCAATAGGAGAAAAAATATCACCAAAATCAATTCCCGGCACCTAGGAATAACCTTTTACTTCCAACCGAGCTTTGTATTTCTCCACTTTTCCTTCGGCATTTGTCTTCTTTTTGAACACCCATTTGCTGCTAATGGGATTCCTTCTAACCGACAACTCCACCATATCCCAAACCTCATTTTTGTGCAAAGATGCCATTTCATAAACCATGGCCCTTTTCTAGAGTTTTCCATCCTCTTAATCCACTGCCTCCTTCACAGTTTTGGGATCATCATCAGTAATAGACAAAGCAAAATTTGAACAGAAAGCAGATGCACTATACCTTTCTAGTTGTCTTCTTTCTCAAACTGATCGTGTCACAAAAAGAGTTTGTGGCTCTTCATCTTCTGATTCCTCCTCTGCTGTAGAGTCTGATTCTTCTTTCTTTAGCTAAAACTCTATCTTCTTAAGTTCCTTTGGTTGGACTTCATGTTTAATAACATCATTCACCTCTCTGAACACCACATCTCAGTTGTACACAACCTTCCTTGTTACTGGGTTCGAAAGCTTATAACCCTTTAAACCATCCTTATACCCAATAAAGATGCACTTTTCAGATTTACTATCCAACTTGGTTCGTTTCTCCTTTGGAACATGTACATATGCATCATATCCAAATACCCTCAGATGTGAAACAGAGGGTTTCTTACTAGTCCGTACCTCTTTATTAGTCTTATCCTGCAACACTGATGAAGGTGATCAGATGACCAGGTAACATGCAGTATCCACCGCCTCTGCCCAAAATTCCTGTCCTAACCTGGCTCCATTCGCCATGCTTCTTATCCTTTCCATCAACGCCTTACTCATTCTTTCTGCAACTCCATTTTGTTGAGGTGTATATAGAGTAGTCTTCTGCTGTGCTATACGACACTTCTTATAGAATTCTTCAAATTCCTTGCTGCAAAACTCTCCACCATTATCTGTCCTCAACACCTTTACCTTCTTCTCTGTCTGATTTTCCATGAGAGCCTTAAATTCTTTAAACCTATCAAATGCTTTAGATTTCTTCTTAAGGAAATATATCCATGTATTCCTTGAGAAGTCATTTATAAATGATACAGAGTACACAAACTGGCCGAGTGATGTAACCTTCACAGGTCCAAACACATCACTATGCACAAGTTCTATTATATGTTTCGCCCTCTTACTACCAGAGGGGAAAATCACCTAATTTTACTTCCCATATACACAATTTTCACAGAAATTGAAATCCAGAGAAATATTACTCATACCTTCTACCATACCTTTACCATGAAGTATTTGAAGGCCCTTCTCTCCACTATGTCCAAGCATTTGATGCCACAACATGGTCTTCTCTCTAGAGACCACTAGGTTTTCTCCACTTTCAGGAACCACAAAAGTGTTGCACCCATCAATAACATTGCTACCTTGCAGTTTGTATAGAGTTCCGATTCGAAATTCCCATGTCAATACCAGATCTCCACGAACCATTTTGCAGGTATCCTTCTCAAACACTGTTTTTACACCTGCATCATCCAGCTTGCTTATAGAAATCAGATTTCTAGCTAATGTGGGAATATGTAGAACACCTGGAAGCATTCTAACCCTTCCACCTTGCAACTTCAACTTTACTGTTCCGCGACCACCATGGTTTTGCTTCCTAATCCCCTAAGAAGAATACCCATCATTTTTCTCTACTCATAGACCTCTCTGTGGGGAGAGTGAGGATGCACCTGAGTCAATCAACCATGCCTCATGATTTACATGTGTACTTGAAGAAGCCAAGTACACATCCCCACCTTCATCTAAGGTGCCTTTTGCCTCTGTAGAAGGAGCATCATCAGATCCCTTTCCTTTTTTAGGAGATTTAGATTTACAGTCCCTCTGTAAGTGCCCTTCCTTTCCACACTTCTAGCACACCACCCTTATAGGTTTTCCTAGAGATTTAGATCTGCCTCTAGATTTAGAGCTCCCACTCGATGACTTATTTTTGTTTCTGTTTTAGGACCATCCTTGTACAGAAAAGGCATCACCATTCTAGCTGTCCATATTTTTCTGTCTCACTTCCTCCATCAGCAAGCATGATACTATTTCATCAAAATGCAAGGAAATTGCATTGCTACCTATTGCAATGACTAGACTATCCCATGAATCTAGTAGAGAACACAACAAACTGATGCACTTATCTTCATTTGAAATTTTAATATCAATAGATGATAACTGAATTACCACAGTATTAAATGCATTCAGATGCTCTGTCACCGAGTCTCCATCTTTCATCCTCAGGTTATACAACTTTTTCCACAGGAATAGTTTATTCACCAGAGACTTAGATTGGTACAAATTCCCTAACTTGTCCCAAAAAGCCTTCACCATAGCTTCCTTTGATACATTCATGTTATGGCCAACCCTTAGTGAATTCAAAGCCCCATATTTTTCTTATTTTCTTGCATGATTCCCGAGGAAATTAGCTCCTAAATAATAGCGAAATTCACTATTCCCTTGCTCAAATCCCAAGTTATTGATCACTTGCCTCAATTCTTAGCATGTACACTCAACTAATATACAATTAGTAATTACAATGTCCCTTTTTCTCCACCTTAGTTTGGTAATTTAAATTCCATGCATGTATGTGTTATTTTTAGCTCATTGACTAGCTTAACCGAGAAATCATTTTGTTAACAACAATTCTACTACTCAAATTACCTTCAACTGACTCAATTAGTTTCTTGAGCTGAGTTAACTGAGTCAAACTAAAAATAACTTAATTAGATTTCTAAATTTTAGCAACATTGTATGCACAACTCTACTCCAAGCTTATAACTATAATTGATTGAGTAAACAAGTAGAAAAGGCCATGTCACACAAGTTAACTTCCATCCAAGACATAATGTTCATTTAGAAAATCAAATTACTAAAGTTGACTAAGGAACAAGTAAAATTTAGCCTTTGTTGCTACATTTTATAACACTGCCTCTTAGCATGGAAGGGATTTTGAACCACCCATATCCTACACCTTTGCAATCTGAATTTGTGTCTTGATAATTCCTTTTTGACTATATTTGCATCTTGCTTCTCACTTGGAATGTACTATAACATAATTCTCATATGCACACAATTCCGCAAGTGATGGTACTCAATATCAATGTGCTTGGACCCGTCATGAAATACTAGATTCTCAAAGAGTTTAATACAACTGTGATTATCGCAATAAATCAATGTCAAATCCATATGTTGACTAAAAATACCCACCAGTATTTTCATCATCAATATGGCCTCACATGCTTCTTGATTTGTAGCCATGTGTTCAACCTTTGCTGAGTTGAGTGCCACATACTTATGTTTCCTACTATACCAAGAAATAGCTGCAGACCCAACAATGAAGATAGCACCTAAAGTCCTTTTCTTGTCTGATGTACTCCCTCACTAAGCTACATCAGTGAATCCTTAGAGATTCACTCCCTTTGTCCTCCTCTACCATACTCCATTCTTAGTTGTGCCTCTAAGGTACCTCAACACATGATTTTTCACCTTCCAGTACAGCTTGGTGGGCTTAACCATTGCTTGACTCAACTAATTAGTTACATAACGTATGTTAGGCCTTGTGTTCACCAGATACATCAGGGGTCCCACAATCCATTTGTAGATGTTATCATATATTTCCTCTCCTAAAGAAGCACTCTCATTCCTCCAGTTTGTAGCTAGAGGTGTGTCCATAGGCTTGCAATTCTCCATTTAAAATATCTAAAGTATTGAGAGGCGTACTAACCCTAACTCAAAACATATCACGATCACCCTTGCATACATTGAGCACAAAGAATTAATATATCAATCCCATGTCCTTCATCTCCGAATCACTACTCATATCCTTGAATTATCAAGTCGTCAACATACAATACCAAGATAAACAACTTGACATATATCACAATGTGATAGAGGTTGGCATTTGCTTCACTTTGGGTAAATCCCCATCAACTAATATATGTATAAATTTGAGTGTACCATGATCATGGTGCTTGTTTGACACCATACAGGGTTGTTTTGAGTCTACACATGTCACCCACTCATATGTCCCAAATCCCTTTTGTTGCTCTATGTACATTTCTTCCATAATAACACCATATAGAAAGGTGGTATTCATATCCGTCTAGTCGATCTTCCACCACATGTGTGTATCTAATGTTAGAATGGTTATGATCAAGGAATGTCCTTCAAATGGTGTAAATGTTTCCTCATAGTCCACTCCCGCTAGCTCAGAGAAGTATTTGGCAACAAATATAGCCTTGTACTTCTCAATGCTCCCATGAGTTGAATGCTTCACTTTGTACATCTATATGGAACCAGCTACTCACTTGTTCTCTGGCCTTAGCACCACCTCCCACACAATGTTCTTCATGATGGATTCATACTCCTCCACCATGGCATAAACCCACACTCATTGAGAAATTGATTCCTCCAATTAAGAAGGATTTGATTCAATTAGCTCTCTAATGAGAGCCATATACCCAATGTACCTATTTGGTGGCATCCTCTCCCTATGCTAAGATGAAGGAGCTCCCACATGCTCCCACGCATATTTTACCAATATATTAGCTTCTATGGTTCTCTTCCTCCCCTTAACGGAAGATAATGGTTGAGTGGGTGCCTCCACTTCGAGTCTTCCCTAAATATTGGTATGAGGCTCCTCCTTAGGAACTATAAGATCTTTCTATGATGGTATACCCAATAGTCACTCTAGAGTGCATATCATAACCTTCTCCTCACCAAATTTGACATCTCTCCTCATTACTATCACGTTGGTTGATGAAAAATACACCCTATATTTATGTGGTGTTTGTATGTATGCTGCAAACACTCCCATCTTAGTTTCAGGCTCAAGTTTCTTCCTACTATCCTTAGGGACATAGCAATAAACAATAGCTCCAAAAATTCTAGAATGAGGTACAACTAGCTTCCTCCCATAGAAATATTTGGGTGAGATGATGCTAAGTATTCTATGAGGACTCTCACTCGAGAAATAGACTGTGTTGTTGCATGCTTATGCCCGTACGTGTAATGGAAGCCCCTGATCATGCAAGATGCATCTTTCTACTCCCACTAGTCTTTTGTTATTCCTTTAAACTGCCCCATTTTGTTGTAGGTTATGGCGTGGTATCGATTCTCTTTTAATACCATATTTGGCACAAAAGTACTTAAAGGTGCGAGATACATATTCTCATCCATTATCACTTCTCAGGGCTTTCAATTTCTGACCAGTGTCCTTTTAAACCAGTGCTTTGAATTCAAAAAATTTGAGAAAACTTCTTCCTTCTTCTTTATGAAGAAAATCCAACATTTTCTTGAAAAGTTATCAACAAAAATAACATGATGCTTGTGTTTTGTTGTAGAAACAATCCACATACATTAGAGTGGAATCACTCCAAGATTGCTCCATCAATGTTATCGCGGCCATAAAAGGTGGATTTGACATACTTCCCAAATGTTCATCCCTTATGGACATCATGTTGGTCAAGGGTGTATTTAGGGGAACCAGTGGTAATCTATTGCATGATTTTTAAGGCCCTATGGTGTAAGTCTCCCTTGTGTTTGTGCCACAGTTCTGCAACATCCCACCTCTTCACATCTCCTACCTTTGTACTTAGTGCAATGTGAGCTTCCACCTCAACTTTGTATAGATTGTTCACACAAAATCTACTTTGTTTCACTTGCCCGATTGGTAAATTTCTTAGAAAACATTTCCCCTTGCTAAACACAACATCATAGCCATGACCCTCCAATACAAATATATAGATCAAGTTGTTCTTCATCAAAGTACATACACGACATATTTCAAATTAATATGGGAGCCTAACTCCCTCTTAAAGGTTACAATACCAATTCCTTTGGTATTGTGCCACCCATCGTCCCCAATTCTTATGTGCATATGGATATCCTTCTACTCTAGGCTACTAAATAATTCTTTACATCATGTCATACGGAACTAGGAACCTGAATATAGATGCCACACACTCCCCATTATAGTGTTTTCTAGACATGAAATCAGGCTAAAGTCTAATTCGAATTTTGAGGCAAGTGCTTCACCTCCTACTCCTTTTGAAGGCTTCTTGTTATAGCAGTTGCAACATTTTATCTTTCTGAAGTCCTTCTTATTTCCATTGTTCTCGCTAGTCTATGGTTTTCTTCAGGGCTTCTTTTCATTTCACTTATTTCCCTTTCCAACCAAGACAAAAAAAATTTCCTCCTCAGATTGGGATGTTACTCCATCTCTAGTGTTCCGTTGAATTTCTTCACGCACTATATCAGATCCAAAATTTGGTGATTTGTCCCTTCCATTTAAATAATCCCAATAGCTGTGTCAGGGTTTTAGAAGCCCTAGGATGGCTAAGATCATTAGTTCAGGATAGGGAATATTTTCTCGAACTCCTAGAAGCTCATATTCACATTTACTAAACCCAAAGAGTAATGTGGAATGGTTTCTCCTTTTTTCACTCAAATAGTTCTAAGATTTTGTAGGTTTTAACCCCGTATAGAAATTACCTGCATATGAGTTCTGAAACATAAAAAGTAAATAGAGAAGAACACATAAAACATATATACACAGAGATTTTATCCTGGATCCCAAAATCGAGACTACCAGCTTGATTTCTTTTATTATGTTCCTTTCAATGTTATAATACATATTTATACATGCCGAAGCATCCAATACCATGGACCGAAAACCATCATGTCCAAAAACGTGTGCGAAAATCATACACAAAACCATAGGTGGGTCCACCCAACCTAACATAGGGTCAAAAACCAAAATTTTTAAAGTGGGGTTACGGGTACACCTTAAACCCCATGTGACCCTCCCCCTATAACCCCTGGTTAACTACATGGGCTAGTCATGAAAAGAATATAACACAACCCAACATTCTCCCACTTGTTGTTTTCTTTCCACACGGGGCCACAAGAGAGCTTAGTCATTTTTCCAGCCGTGAAATGCCCATTGTCTCTCTACACCAACAAAACTTCTCAGAGCTCATAGTGTTTATCAATGCATCTGTAGTATTCTTCAAAATTTCCACCTCTACCATCAACACCCTTTTGTCTTCTATCATATCCCTCACAAAATGATACTGAACATCGATGTGCTTTGGCTTTGAGTGATATGCAAGGTTCTTTGCCAAGAAAAGTGCACTTTGGTTGTCACAGTCTATCCTTACAACTTCCTATACTAACCCCATACTTGAACACAATCTCTGCAACCAAACTACTTCCTTGCCTGCATGAGTGGCTGCCATGTATTCTTCCTCTCTAGTTGACAGTGCCACTACACATTATTTCTTACTCATCCAACTGACTCCACCTCCAAATAGGTTAAACACATAACCACTTGTAGATATTCTCTGATCCAAGTATCCTACCCAGTCTGCATCAACAAAGCCACGAATATCCAACATTCTGTCTAATCCATGTCTTCCTTGGTAGCACAAACCATAATCACTAGTGCCACGCAAATACCTGCAAACCCGCTTCAGTGTTGTCCAATGCTCCTTTCCTGGTTTTGACATAAACTTGCTCAATATTCCCACTGCATGTGCAATGTCTAGTCTAGCATAGACCATTGCATACATCAAGCTACCGAATGCACATGCATATGGAACACGGGACATGTCCTCTTCCTCTTCTTGTGTCTTTGAACACTGTTCAATAGATAACCTCACACCTACAGGAATAGGAACCTTCACTGGTTTACTATCCTGCATATTAAACCTCTGTAGTATTATCTCGACATACCTCCTCTGGTTTAACCAGAGCTTCATCTTTGCCTGATCTCTTTTAATTTCCATGTCCAAAATATAGCTTGTAGCACCAATATCTTTCATGTCGAATTTGGAGGAGAATTGGGTCTTCAAATCCTGGATAATTTCTTTGTCATTTCCAACCAGCAACATATCATCGACATACAAGACCAAATAAATAACATGGTCACCAATTAATTTAAAATACACACAATGATCTTCTTTGCTTCTGGTAAAGTGAAGTCCCCGTATAAATGTATCAAATTTCTAATACCACATCCCTGGTGATTGTTTTTACCCATACAAAGACTTCTTTAACTTGCATACGAGTTCTTTCTTACCCTTCACTACAAAGCCATCAGGTTGCTTCATGCAAATCTCCTCTTCCAGATCCCTGTGAAGAAATGTTGTCTTCACATCCATCTGCTCTACCTCAAAATCAAAAGCAACAGCAACAGATAAAAGTAATCTAATAGAAGTTACGTTGGCAACAGGAGAAAAAATATCACCAAAATCAATTCTCAGCACTTGGGAATAACCTTTTGCTACCAACTGAGCTTTGTATTTCTCCACCTTTCCTTCTGCATTTGTCTTCTTCTTGGACACCCATTTGCTACCAATGGGTTTCCTTCTAGCTGGCAACTCCACCAGATCCCAAGCCTCATTTTTGAGCAAAGATGCCATTTCATCAACCATGGCCTCTTTCCAGAGCTTTCCATCCTCTAAATCTACTGCTTCCTTCATAGTTCTAGGATGATCATCAGTAATAGATAACACAAAATTTGAATAGAAAGAAGATGGATTATACCTTTCTGGTTGCCTTTTTTCTCGAACTGATCTTCTTACACCCAAAGTTTTTGGCTCTTCATCTTCTAATTCCTCCTCTGCTATAGAGTCTGATTCTTCCTCCTTTAGCTCAAAATTTATCTTCTCAGGTTCCTTTGGTTGGACTTCATGTTTAATAACATCTTTCACCTCTCTGAACACCACATCTCGGTCGTACACAACCTTCCTTGTTGCTAGGTTCCAGAGCTTATAACCCTTTAAACCATCCTTATACTTAATAAAGATGCAATTTTTAGATTTCCTATCCAACTTGGTTCGTTTCTCCTTTGGAACATGTACATATGCATCACATCCAAATACCCTCAGATGTGAAAGAGAGGGTTTCTTACCAGTCCATACCTGTTGTGGAGTCTTATTCTCCAACACTGATGAAGGTGATCTGTTGACCAGGTAACATGCTATCTCCACCGCCTCTGCCCAGAATTCCTATCCTAACCCAGCACCACTAAGAATGCTTCTTGCCCTTTCCATCAATGTCTTGTTCATTCATTCTGTAACTCCATTTTGCTGAGGTGTATATGTAGTCGTATTCTATCGTGCTATACCACACTTCTTATAGAATTCTTTAAATTCCTTACTGTAATACTCTCCACCATTATCTGTCCTCGGCACCTTTCTCTTCTTGTCTATCTGGTTTTCCACCAGAGCCTTAAATTCTTTAAACCTGTCAAAGACTTCAGATTTCTTCTTAAGGAAATATATCCATGCATTCCTTGAGAAGTCATCTATAAATGATACATAGTACATAGACTTACCCAGTGATGGAACCTTCATAGGTTCAAACACTTCACTGTGAACAAGATCTAATATTTGTTTCGCCCTCTTACCACCAGAGGGGAAACTCACCTGATTCTACTTCCCATATACACAATTTTCACAGAAATCAAAATCCAGAGAGCTATTACTCATACCTTCTACCATACCTTTACCATGAAGTATTCGAAGGCCCTTTTCTCCAATATGTCCAAGCCTTTGATGCCACAACATGGACTTCTCTCCATAGACCACTAGATTTTCTACTCCACTTTCAGGAACCACAGGATTGTTGCACCCATCAACAACAGTGCTACCTTGTATCTTGTATAGAGTTCCAGTCTGAAATCCTACATCAATTCCAATTCTCCTCAAACCATCTTGCAGGTACCCTTCTCAAACACTGTTTTTACACCTGCATCATCCAACTTGCTTACAAAAATCAGATTTTTGGTTAATGCAGGAATAAACAGAACACCTGGAGGTGATCTAACCCTTCCACCTTGCAAATGCAACTTTAGTTTTCCGTGACCAACGATTCTAGCCTTCCTATCATCCCATAAGAAGACATCACCACAATCGCATTTATCATATTCATAGAGCCACTCTCTATGGGGAGTGAAGTGAAAGGATGCACCTGAGTCAATCAACCATGTCTCATGATCTACATGTTTACTTGAAGAAGCCAAGTACACATCCCCACCTTCCTCTGATGTGGTTTTCGCCTCTGTAGAAGAAGCATCATCAAATCCCTTTCCTTTGTCAGGAGCTTTAGATTTACAGTCCCTTTTGTAGTGCCCTTCCTTTCTGCATTTCTAGGACACCATCTTTATAGGTTTTCCTGGAGATTTAGATCTCCCACTCAATGACTTATTTTTGTTTCTATTCTGGGACCGTCCTCATACAGACAAGGCATCACCATTCTGGCTCTCCATATTTTTCATATTATCTCCTCCGTTAGCAAGGATGAGACTATTTCATCAAATTGCAAGGTAGTTGCATTGCTACCTATTGCAATAACCAGACTATCCCATGAATCTGGTAGAGAACACAAAAAAATGATGCACTTATCTTCATCTAAAATTTTAATATCAATAGATAATAACAGACTTAACACTGTATTAAATGCATTCAGATGCTCTATCGCTGAGTCTCCATCTTTCATCCTCAGGTTATACAACATTTTCCATAGGAATAGTTTATTCACCAGAGACTTAGATTGGTACAAAGTCCCTCACTTGTCCCATAAAGCCTTTGTTGTAGCTTCCCCTGATACATTCAACAATACTGAATCTAAGACACACAATTGTGTTGTGCTCTTAGCCATCTACTCCAACTTCTTACATTCTTCATCAGACACTCCCATTATTTTAGTACCTAGCTCTACTATGATCCACTCATCTTTATCCAGCAATAGATCCTCCATCTTGAGTTTTCACAACTCAAAACTCTAACTATTAAAATTCTCAATCTCTATCTTTCCACTGCTTGCCATCTCCTTTCACCACCAGAATTGATCCTGCAGATCTCCCACTAAACAGTGTCTAGCACAAGCCTGAGCATAATCCCTCAGCAACAAAGTTGTCCCCTTGAAGCCAAAATAGCTCTAATACCAAATGTATGTTTTAACCCCGTATAAAAATTACCTACATACAAATTCTAAAACACAAAAAATAAACAATGTGAGAGCATAACACGTATACACAGATTTTACACTGGATCCCAAAACTGGGACTACTAGCTTGATTTTTCATTATATTCCTTTCAATGTTACAATACATATTTATACATGCCAAAGCATCCAATACCATGGACTGAAAACCATCGCATCCAAAACCATGGAATGAAAACCATATATAGGTCCGCCCAACCTAATATAGGAACCAAAAAAAAAATCTCGAGGCACTACCCTAGACCCCGTAGAGGGGGGCTACCCACCCCCCTCAAACCCCCTATGATCCCCCTGTTGCACAATCAACACAACGAAGGGGAGGGCCTCTGCCCCCCCTCTAACCCCGTGGTTCACTACGTAGGTTAGTCATGGAAAGAATATAACACAACCCAACAGAAACTTATCAATTTATGGATGCTATTAGAAATCTCTAGGAAGAGTTGGCATATGTGATGAGAAGTAATGAACACCTATTAGAGGCTAGTGAGGAGTAGGAAAGGACGATCAGGGGGCTGACTGGAAAGTCTAGCCACTAAATTGTGGAACCTAAAGTATTGAAAAGAAATAAAAGGGGCACAAAATTAGAGGAATTTGAAAGTTGGGGGGGGGGGGGGGGTTCATATAGAACATATCAAAGAAGAAAAAAGAGAATAAAACAAAGAGAGTTACAAGGGGAATTTAGGAAAATTAAGCCCCCTACTTTTGATGGGGAAAAAGAGGAGGATGCAAAAGCAACAATTCTTAGTATGAATAAATATTTTCAAGTTTATGAATACAAGAGTAAATGGAAGGCTAGATTAGCCATTTATCAACTACAAGGCAAAGCTACTCTCTAGTGGTAAGAAGCTAAAAGTGTGCATATGTTGGAAGAAAACACAATATCTTGGGAGGAATTTCGGAAGTAGTTTAAGTCTTGTTATTTAAATGAATGTTATTATGATGGTCGTGCAAAGGAGAACCATGAGTTAAGGTTGGGATAGTTAACCATGGACAAATTTGTGGAAAGTTTTTCCATTTTACTGTGGTATGTGCCATAAATTAAAGAAGAAAAACCCAAGGTGCAATGCTTTATGAACTGTTTACCCACTATCTACAAGGAAAGGATTGAGTTGGAAAATCCTAGCAAAATGGATGATGTAGTAAGATAGATGAGGTTGTGTTATCAGCATTCTAGGAATAAGGGAGAAGACACCAAGATTTAGTAGAGTAAGGACATTCTCAAATATCCAATTGGGGAAAAACAACATAAACTTACTTATATTAAAAATTTTGGGAAGGAATATCAACAGAAAAATTTAAGAAAGGGAAACGCAAATCAACCTGCACAATCTCAAGATGGATCCAAACCCATGGATCTTAATAGTAGAAATATTAGCGGGGATAAGGAAAAAGAACTACTAAAATGTTGAGGGTGTGGTAAGCCTTGTATGTTGATGGTTTATCCACATAATCCCAGATCTATCCAAAATATCCAAGCAATTCATGAAGCCACCATAGTGAATGATGTAAGTAGAAATATTCCAAGAATAGGAGCAGCCTTGGAGGATAGACAAGAAGATCATCAGTAAATGATCGATATTGAAGGTACTATTTTAAACCAACCTATTTCTATTTTAATTGATCCATGAGCTAGTTTAAGTTACATTAGGCCACAAATGGTAGAAAAATGTAAAAAATAAACTAAAAAGTATAAGATTTCTTGGCTGGTATAGTTAGCAACTAGCACTAAGGGAAAAAAAATATTCCAAGAATAGGAGTAGCCTTGGAGGATAGACAAGAAGATCATCAATAAATGATCGAGATTGAAGGTACTATTTTAAACCAACCTATTTCTATTTTAATTGATCCATGAGCTAGTTTAAGTTACATTGGGCCACAAGTGGTAGAAAAATGTAAAAAATAAACTAAAAAGTATAAGATTGATTGGCTGGTATAGTTAGCAACTAGCACTAAGAGAAAAGAAACCAGTCAAGTAAAGTGACGTCATCATCTTGATTTAAATGGATATTTTTTAGTAGTTTACCTAAATGTACCTCCCCTAGGATCATATGACGTGCATGTAGGCATGGATTAGTTGGAAAAACAGGGGGCCATTACAAATTATTTAGAAAGATAATGAGTTGTGTGAATCAAAAAGGAAAAATGTAATTAATCCAAGGCATATTAAAGCCCATATTAGTCAGTGTTATGTGGACTTATCGCTCTTGCATACAAGAGTGATCTCCCTAGACTCCAGAGAATTGTAGTGACAAACAACTAAGAACTGCTACCTTTCTCTAGACTATGATTAACTGAAACAAATACTATGATACAGGGCACTTACCATTTAATCGAAATGATTGATTAATTCCCCTTCAAATCTTTTGACCATGCGCTCCTCATTGATGCTTTAAAGATATTCTCATTGCTTCCCACAACTTCTCCATGATGCCTTGAAGGAGATTTGCATAGACAAAGACAAACACGAGATCAAATCATCCAGTATAACATAAGATATAAATGGAGTAATTAAATCAACCATGTATCATAAACTGACCAATATTCAATCACAATCTATGTAGGTGATCAAGGAATCCTACAAATTGTATCAACAAAGATATAATTGAGAAAGAAAATTTGTCTTTATATTAATAAAATGGAGAATAGTCTTACAACCATGAAGCCTTGATGTTGCAAGTCCCTTCCGACAATCCCCAACCCTCTCCTCGAATGCATAGCCTTCCAAACCTATTTCTACAACATAAACCCTCTTCCAATAGTCCTCCTCAATCTTCAAGTCTCGGTTAGATTTATAGGCTAAGAATGGGAAGTTTGGGATCCATTTTCCAAGGAATGAGATCCACTAATAATGGGATAGGGATTCCACAAAGAAATAGAATTGCTGCATGACGGGAGGGATTAATAGTGAAAATGAAACCATTTGAACCTTCTTGGTTGGGATAAATATGACCAACAATGCTTCTAGACTTTATTTTTATTTTTACATGTGTTAATTCATGTTTGTAGGTCGTGGTCTAAGACATTTCATACTTATGCATAGTTCCTGATCGAATTGTCTGCATAGAAATTTATTAGGGAACTACACATGAAGCCAAAAACAAAGTTTTTAACCTTGGTATCCATGAATTGTACTTTCCTTGGGATAATCTGGATTCTAAATTTTCAAGGGAATGCTTTCAGACACATTTATGGATAGAGAAAGATCCAAACCGGTGGCCATTTACCTAATGTGACAAAATGACATGTAACATATTTCCCCATAAAGTGAAAATTCATAGAGGATATTTGATGACTAGAGCTCTTTTTCATGACAAGATTTGGATTAGAGGCTGTTGTCGGAGACCTTAAACAATCAATCAAATGTGACAATGTAATATATAATCATCACTGAGGTAGGAATTCGCATACTCAGGGTATAAATGTCTCAAAGAACTGGTATGAAAATACATACGAAGATCCATGTCAATAGATGGCATATAATGGACACAACCATCAGTGGATCTAAGTTTACAATCATGAATATTTAATAACTCCACACAACCTTGATGGATGAAACTAGCTCTAGGGTCTTAATCACCATCATTTGTTACGTAGTATGAATCTAACGATGCAAATGAGTGTCTGGAAGTTGAACATGGTAGAAACCACTTGACTATTGGTCAATAATGTGAATCGTTAACAATTGTGAGAGAAGCCACCAATAATGACAATGATCTCAAGGTACTTCTAGCAAAATATATGAAGTGTGAATCAATGTGCTAATGTTAAACACTCATAGAATCATTTGATCGAAGGTCAATGATGAAAACTTGTCGTCAAAGGCGAGAAACCTGCCATTAAGGCATACAAGCTCCAAGGTACTGAAGGTTTTTAGATCAATTTGTTAGATAGTGAGTTGAAGTTGATAGGAAGTGAGTTGTTGCAAGAGGGCCTACGACACAAAACTCATGACCAGTTTTGAGGAACAATAAATTTGAGTAATACAAGGCTCGCTCAAGGATGGTCAATGAAACTAAAGGCTATGACTAGCAAAGTAATTTGACTCGGTTTGTACTTCTCTTGAACATATCAGAGACATGACATGAAGACTTGGCAACATTTGACACAAAAATAATACCCAAAGAAATTGAAGAATTTCAATAAGGTATGGTCAACTGAGCAGCAAATGTATTTCCCAACACGAATACAAAAAGTGATGGAGTGTCATGTTCAAGAGTGACATACTGCCTTTTATAAAATAAAAACAAAGGTTCTTTCTCACTTTTCCCCCACCATTACTAGCAAGTACCTCTTTATTTTTTACAAGCTTAAGGAGGATAACATATGCTTTCCATGTAAGCTCATCCTTTGGATGAGTGCTTCAAAGTATTTTTAAAGAACACTAGGAAGGAGAGGTTTGGTGTCATCACGCATAATGTGTCCTACATTGTTTAAGTTATATGAGTCCACTAATGGGGTAACTCGATGTCATTTTCATGTTTAAATAATTTGAAAAGACACAAAAAGAAAACTCATTTGGCTCTTTCAACGTAAATTTTAACGAGCTCGGAGAAAGTAAAGCTTGGTGTTTTTCAACTTTAGGGAGTCAGGAGAAACACATAAGCAAACTCAACAGTTTATTTCTTCATAAACTGAGTCTCTCAAGCCCGAAAAAGTGTAAAATAATACAGAAGAGAACTCTATTGACCATGATTAATCAACGCATACTTTTTCTATAAATAGTCTAGTTCAATTTGGAAAAGGTTTAAAATTACTAAATAGACAGTTGTTCATTTACTCTTACGAGTTTGAACAATCAAGTACTCAACGATATTTTCGTGTTTAAAGAATTTTAAAAGAGTGTAAAGAGAACTCATTTATTTTGTTTTTTTGTAAGTTTTAATGAGTTCAAAAAAGTGATCTAAATATACTCAATACCAAAGTGGTTTGCTTTTGTAAATAACCTGTGATATGCACACTTAAACTCAAAATAAATATCCTTGCTAAAAAATATAGTGAAAAAGATAATAAATTTGTATTTTAAAGGTTAATAGAAAAAACAATATTTTAATAGGCCTAAAAACTTATAAAAACCCAAAAAGGTAAAAAGCTTTTACCATTTGTGTATTTTACCTTTTGAGAGCGATAAAGGTCATCTTCACCAAAAACTTTAGAGGCATATTTTGGCAAACTGTTGGACAAAATTGCGAGACATATTTCTAGGTAAATCATCTTCAAGATCTTACTTTTCATGGTTTTTATTTTACCTTTCACCATTTATTTGGTTTTTTGGGGAGGGTGTTCAAATTGAAAATCACCCTGGATGTTTGCAATTCACCCTTATTGAGTGTGACCCAGGTGGATATTGGTGGCCACTCGCCAATTCCACTTTGATCCCCACCATTGTTTCTTTCAGTTTTCCAGTTTCCTTAATTCTAGAAAAGTTTATTTTTAGTAGTTTTTCAGGTCCTAAACTTCTAGAGCCATTTTGAGGCCCTAAACAACGTTTTTTGGCAATCTACTGCCAATGATTTTCTACTTAGAATTTCCTTTTCTATTGTAGTCCTCAGAGAGATCTTTCTAGCGGGTTAGCATGCGTGTTAAATGGAGATAATATGACCAAGTCGCGACCCCAGGAAATTGGTTGTCCAACTCACCCCAATGAGACCCATAAACTCTTAATGTTACATCTCCTTGGGTTAGGGTTTTAGTTGTTTAGGGTTTCCTCTTATTGTTCAATAATAAAAATTCCCTTGAGCCTCATTGTAACATAGTTCAGAGGCATGTAGTCGCCACATCTCTTCTCAGAGATAAGCTACCATCGCCCAAGCTAGTCTTATTTCCATCCAGTTTGTAAGCATATTACAATATTTGATATTAAAGAAATTAAGTGTTAATTCTACTGCATCTTTGTATTTATGGTTATATCTGTAATTTATTGTGTTCCTGTTTAAATATGGATCAGTGGTATCAGAGTGTCTACTCTTTCTCTATTTTTCTTTGCATGTCCCCAACGAGGTTGAGATATAAGCAGTTAGGGCTTCAACTGGTCAAACCTTTGCAAGACCAATGTCATAAATCTTGACGGCCTCCCATGGCAGATGAAAAGAAAGACAAGGGGGTTGGAGATCTTATCGAAATCTTGCTCGAGGAAGCCCTCGAGCGATAAAGGAATGTGATGATGGGCAACTTTGCCAAGATCCTTCAAGGGCTACCCAAGGGGGACATATCTACTTCTGAAAGCTACTATAGAAGTGCCGCACCCTTTAAGGTTCAACTTAACTTTGACATTCCCATATTTGAGGGTCAGATAGATGAAGACATTGTAAATAAATGGTTAAATATACTAGAATGATAGTTTTTCGTTCATGATTTTTCTAGCCACGAAAAGATCACCTTTTCACTTCTTAAAGCAGCCCGCCACGTCAAGGACTGGTGGGAAACCTACTATGAGCAAAAGGAGTAAAGTACGAACTCACTATTTTCAGCTGCGCCCACTTGGAAATCATTCCAGGATACCATCAAGGAGCAGTAATACCCTGTCAGGAGCTATGAGGATAAATACATAAAGTGAACAATGTTTCCACAGGGAAGGGACCAAGATGTGTCAGATTTTACCAATGTTTTTCATACCCTTCGCATGAAGTTGGGTATCAAGGATTTTGAGAAGCATTTGGTTGTCAAGTATCTCGGATGCCTACACAGGTACATCTAGGACAAGATGGAATTCCTAGACATCTCCTTGCTGGCACGACATACTGATATGCAGTCAATATTGAGAAAAAATTTGAACAAAAGAAGTGAGACTTTGGATCAGCGAATCCTAAGCAAGGGAAAGGTGCCCCCAAACCATAGAACAAAGGACAAAGCCAAGGTGGGGTGGTTCAGGATAGCCTACCAAAGCTTCAAGAAAAGAACAACACCGCAAAGCCGAAGAAGGACATGGTAATGTGGTGTGAGTTCCATAAGAGCTCCACTCACAACACAAGTGAGTGTGAGGCCAAGTAGTCACTGGTGGCCAAGCTAAAGGCTTTAGAATCAGATGCATGTTATGACTCTAAGTTAGAACCCAACAAGGGGAATGACAAAGGGAAGCATACTATAGATTCGAAGCCCAATTCCACCATTTCCACCATGAAGATCCAAAAGGAGAAACCTAAAGATATAGAGGAGGAGGAGTGCCTCTTCCACTCCTAGATGTGGGTAGAGGGTTCCTCGCTACAGTTAATTGTCAATAGCGGGAGCCAAAAGAACCTCTTTTCGGTAGAGGTCATGAAGTGGTTAGGCTTATTGACCATAGCACATCCACAAACATACACCATCGAGTGGCTTCATCAAGGATAGGATCTTCGCATGAGCGTGCAGTGCCTCCTTCCATACAACATCAAGCCCTTCACGAATGAGGTATTATGTGGTGTTTCTCCCCTTGATATTTGTAATATATTATTAGACAAACCATACTTGTGGAAGTGACATGTTGTGTATGAGTCAAGGCCTCGTGCTATTATTGTTACTTTGGGAAATAAGATGTACAAGATACTGGAGGTAGCATCACCTATCCCCATCTCTTTGGTTACTGCAAAACAATGCAGTAAGCTCATTTCAAAAACTGATTTTTTTTTCTTGATAATATGCCCTCAGGGAAAGAGTAAGATGGTGGCCACAACCTCCAGACAGGGCCCCTCCGCAAGGCAACAATAGATGGACAAGATCGTGGAGAAGTACGAGGACATCTTCACCTCCCCCAGAGGGGTGCC
>APFE030409519.1:0-54442 GCA_000404065.3 Pinus taeda | reverse complement strand
TCAATTTGAGCCATTCATTAGGCGGATGATCTGACGGTAGAACTTATGTTTAGTTTAGGGTTTTTTGCCCTAGAAGGCAACCCCTCTCTTTGTATGAGGGTATTGTATTTGAGGCGGATATAGATGTGTATTTATTGTGTGTGAGCGAGAAACAGAGAGGTGAGACTGTGAGAGAAAACAGAGGATATTACAGCGGCTTTGCTGTAGGTTGTGTCTCTTCATTTTGCTGGATAATAGAAAGGAAGGACTGGCTGTTCGAGGTGGACGTAGCCCAAACTGGGTGAACCACGTATATCTGTGTCTCTCTTGTTTTGTGCGTTTTCTGTGTTTATAGTTCTGCAATATTTTATGTGTTCCATTGCTCCGTAATATATATAATTTTCTAACAATGAGGCCACCTGGGAAGATGAAGAGCTCATGAAAAAGGCTTACCCAGGGTTGTTCATGGCCGAAAGACATCGGGACGATGTCTAATTTCAGGAGGGGGAGATGTAATATCTCCAGAATGTTGTAAATATTTTAGTTACCATAGTGAAAACAAACTGAAGGATGATGGTTATTATCTGTTTCAATCAATTAATATTTTTATTTTATTGAATGAAAATGAGAAATGATTTCCTAGTGAAGAGGAGATTATGCGACTTCTGAGGAGGGAAGTTAAAAGAAATAGTTGCTGGAACCCTAACTACCTTCCCTAACCGTGGAGGGCTTCCAGGGAAAGGAAGTGGGGAGGAAAAAAACTGCGTTGTAGAGACAGGCAGTGGAAAAGGGGAAAAATCTTGCTATGTCTGGTGATGATCAGATAGCAAGGGTGCAGAGCGTGAGCAACCTTCAAAAGACTGTATGTCTTTGAGCAAGCTAGGAGGGAGATTTGGTCTCGAAAGACAATCTCATGGTCGGGTGGTTTGACTCATTACAGAATCAGAGGTGACCTCTTCCTCTGGAGTTACTTACTTGGAAGCAACTCAAATATGAGGTACCAACCGAAGACTGTGCTAATATTTGAACTGAATTAGAAGTGTTATTCTTTTGCAAGCAACAGGTTCCTAGAGTTTATAATCAAAATAGATATAGCAAGTTTCAGATACTTTCTTTATATATAGAGTTTACTATTTTCGAAAGATACTTGTAGCAAGTTCAACTGTCGAGGTGGGTCGTTCTCATTTAATAAATTAGTTTATATTCTCTGTTTAAAAAAAAACTTTGTTCAGAGTGGAAAGTTGATTTCTATTTTGTTGAAAAACTTCGTTCCGACAGTCTAAAGATTGTTGGTAGAATAATTCTGTTGCAAAGAAAAAATTATAATTCTTTTACAGTTCCATTCAATGCGGAAATGAAAGATAAGACGACAGTGAGGAAAAACAAATTAGGCCGCCTAGGCTAATGTATTTTCAAATATTAGAACTGTATGATAATATAATAACCCTAGGACTATTTACAGTTCCTAAATAAAACAACGAAAGCAGAAAAAGCTTTCTCATATGCATGACTAAATAAATAACTGATAATAGATGTCTTGTTTGTAAGTAACCTAAAGACAAATGTAGAAGTAGATTAACCATGTTCTGGAGTGGATAACAAGTTCTGGGTATGGGAAAGAAGGGTCGCTCTGCCCCGTGGTCAAGGTTATGAACCGCGGATGAGTCCAAGAATCCATGAGTCCAGAGCATCACAGTGGAACCCTGTCGGGTCATAACTGAACCTTTCGAGGGATGAAACCCTCATGATTATAAAGCCATAGGATTTGCAAAACACAAGGCAATCTTATAAAAGAAATTGGTGCCGAGGGAAAACATTAACACATTGACCTTGTATGAACAGGGTCCGATATTTACAAACCAGAATCGCGCACAGTAAGAAGAAAGCCAAAAACCAAAATGCGGTCATCAAAAGACCCTATATATGACATTCAATTTCATAGGTAAAGAACATAAGTCTATGCTGGCCGATGCCAGATTTCAACTTAAAATACATAGTTTCAATGCAATACTTCTTTGAAATTTGAACAGTCCCAACAAATATTTGCGCAAGCATAAAATAATGACCAAACAAAGGTATTACATTTATACAACAGAGAAAAGGGTCCGATGCAGGTGGGAATAGTCCCAGCTATCCACCAGGTCATCCACATTATAACTCAGAAAATTCTATACAGTTCTTCAACTTGGAAATTCCAGTATAATTACAAAAATAATAAACTAGCCAGAGTCTAGATATTCCCTGCGTAGCAAAAAGAATTGAGTTCGTAAAGGGAACAACACCCTTTATTAATAAATCTTACATAGAAGAAAACCCTAGAAGGGAAGATCCTTCGACAAACTTGGGGAAAACCTCTTGAAACCATAACCATTTGATTATGTATGTTGTCATTAAGACCGAGAAGCCATATAATATGTTGAGTACCGAGACCCAGACATCACCCTAAACCTTAATCCTTCAGCTTGAGGGCACCAGGCCAGGATGAACTCTTACCTGGAAACCCTTAAAGCCCAACGCTGTAGGAGCGCCTCTCCACCAGTTGTAGCCGAGAGATTCGAGGCAGTCAACAGGCATCCTGCATGGTATCATAGCCATAAGGTATTTGATTAATGCAACAGATAAAACAAATACTCAATAGATGAGACATTCAAGAAAAAAGTACAATGCCAGGAAGCTCCAACCCAAACATGTCTTACTTGGGAGATGTCAAAACCGCCACTGAAGGAGCACCTCTTCTTCTGAAATAGTTAAGAGCCATAGTTGTACCCAGAACATCTTGCGAGTAGCATGAACCCACATAAAAAGAAAACATGATTAGAGCAACTAGTGAACATGTAGCACTTCCAACTATGAATGTTTAAGAAGGTAAGCCTGTAATAGCTCTGCGGAAACACAATTTACCTGAAAGGTCTTGTCCTCTAGAAAACCCTAAGTCTGAACAATACCGACAACTTGAACGTAATTTTGTGTGCCCAGTATACTAGAGCTGCTAATGGAAGGGCCAAACGAGAGCAGGCTCCGTAGGAGAGCTACCAAGCAAATGAGGTCAATCTCATCACATTCCAAAGAAGAGGTAAGTCCCGAGAAGGTCGCCATCGTCAGATTGCGGTAGATATTATGCATTGTTGATGAGGGTGGGGTTTCCAAGTGGGCTGATGAGACTGGACCACCTGCCCAGGCCACGTACAGGAAGAAGTGGGTAGAGTTAATAACATTCGCAGTAGGCATGGCAAGCCAAGTGATGGTAGAAGCATAAAACGTAGATTGGAGTCTGTTTACAAGCCGTGTGGACCACCAAGCATGAAACCAAACCCTCGGAATTAAAGTGATTATTAATGACGCTAGTACAATAGTGATTACAACAAAATCTAGAGCTGCGTGTATACCAAGAATTCAATATTGTGGAGAAACTTTATAATTACAGTAAATTGTTTTTTATGAGGTATGTAATTTCTGTAATTTAATAAGGTGGAGTTATTACAAGTGGTATCAGAGCCAAGTTTCAAAATCTGTGGCCTTGAGAAATAAATAGATAAAGTATATTCATTTTATTTCCATTTCTATTGTGTATTTAAAGAAAAAATAAAAAGCAGTTAATGCGTTAGCCCTTCTTCTGTTACTTTTCTTATGTTAAGTACAGGAAAACAGAAGACCACCAATATGAGAAGAGCAGATAGTGTTTCGCATAGGTTTGTGGTGGGTTAAGGACCTGCAACAGGCCCTAAAAATAACCAAGAATTAGGGGTATAACTTGGAGAGGAGGCACACAATACGAATCTGGCAATATTAGAGACAATACAGGAGTTGAAAAATGAAATGGCTAGATTGCAGGGGGATAACGCGAGGTTAACCATGGAATAGGAAAGGATTATAAAGAGCCTATCTGACAAGTAGAATCAGTAACTGTTGAATCCTTGCGCTGAGCAACAAAGGGTGTCGGAGGAGCAGAATCATCACACAGAACCAAAAGAGTCAAAAGGAAGGGAGGAAGAACGAGAAGAACGATCTGATAATGCTTCTGATCAACAGACATTAAAAAGGAAATGGATAAAGTTGCAAGGGGAGTTTCGTAAGATCAAACTGCCACACTTTGATGGAGAATTGGAGGAAGCAGTTGAGGCGTGGTTGATTAATATGAACAAATACTTCCAACTATATGAATACGATCACAACCTCAAGGCACAGTTGGCCATTTTCCAATTATAGGGAAAGCCACCTTGTGGTGGGAAGAAGTTAAGATTGTAAGAGGAGTAAGCGAATATAATATAACGTGGGAAAATTTTCAAAAATACTTTAAGGAAAGATACCTGACCGAACGTTTTTACAACGAAAAAAGCGAGAGAATTCCATGACCTGCAACTGGGACAACAAACTATGGATGAGTTTATCACTCGTTTTACTTCATTGCTCCATTATGTGCCTTATATTCGAGAGGAAAAGGCTAAAGTACAAAGGTTCTTCAGTAGTTTACCTTTGAAAATGAGGGAAAGAATTGAGTTTGACAATCCAAAAATGAAGGATGAGGTAATATGTAACGCTAGAATTTGTTACTAGTAAAGTAAATAGAAGGAAGAAATCTCAGGTAAAAGGTGGATTGATAAGAGAAGCAACAAGTTGGTTGGAAATAATAAAGGAAATCGAGGTGGTGGTAACAAGGGATTTGCCAAAGGGCAAAACAACATAAATATACAGAAGAATCTGCTCAGGTCAAAGCCAACCAATGAGTCCAGAATCAACGAAAAACCTGGAAAAATAGACAATGAAGGGACAACAAGGCCTCGAGTGCAATGTTGGGTTTGCGGTGGGCCTCATTACGTTCAAAACTATCCTCAACAAAAGGGAACCGAACAGGTTTCCCAGATCCATGAAGCATCTACAGTCGGCGATGTAAGACGTAGTTTACCAAGGATTAATGTTGCCTTGGAAGATCGTCAGGCGGAGTACCAATTGACCATGGTGGAATTTGAAGGTAAGATCTTAGACCTTGCTGTAGCTGTTTTAATTGATCATGGAGCTACATTGAGTTATATTAGTCCTAAGGTTGTGGAGGATTGTAAATTGCAACCTGTTAAATTTAAGGACCCTTGGCTAGTACAGCTGGAAATAGGGGCAAAGAGACGAGTGCTTGCTAAGGTCAATAACTGCCCTTTAAAGATAGCAAGACAACAAGTGATGGGATATTTAAATGTGCTTCCCCTTGGTTTGTATAATGTACTGATTGGTATGGGCTGGTAGAAAAACAATGATCCATAATTAACTGTAAAACAAAGACTATCTGTTACAAAGATGAGCTTGGAGGAAAGCAAGAGATGCAAGGAATTAAGCTGCCAATGTAGATTCGGCCAATAACTGCCTCTCAATTAGCAAAATGCATTAGGAAAGGATGTCAGATTTATGCCATCCAAGTGGGTTATGCCAACTCGAAAAATAAAACAGCCACATTGGAAAACATTCCTATGATACAAGAATTTGCTGATGTGTTTCTTGAAGAGATTCCCGGACTGCCACCCAAGGGAGACATAGACTTTACTATCGAATTGGTGCCAGGGGCAGCCCCAGTATCTCGAGCATCCTATAGAATGAGCACACCAGAATTGACAGAGTTAAAAATGCAATTAGAAGAGATGTTAGACAAAAACTACATTCGCCCCAGTGTGTCCCCTTGTGGAGCCTTGATATTGTTCTTTAAGAAGAAAGACAGGATCCTTCACATGTGTATGGATTATCGTCAATTGAATAAATTGACAATAAAAAATAGGTATCCTCTACCCCGTATTGATGAAATTTTTGATCAAGTAAAAGGAGCAACGGTATTCTCCAAGATTGATTTGTGATCAAGGTTTCACCAAATCAGGATTAAAGGAGAAGACATAGCAAAAGTTGCTTTTAGAACACGATATGGTGTTTATGAGTTTGTGGTGTTACCCTTTGGGTTAACCAACGCCCCCACAACCTTTATGTGTTTAATGAACGTCATATTTCATTAGTGTTTGGTTAAGTTTGTGCTGATTTTTATTGATGATATACTGATATATTCCCGAACTATGGAGGAGCATAAGGAGCACCTCAGATTGGTACTGCAAACCCTCTGAGAACACCAGTTATATGCCAAGTTCAGCAAGTGTGATTTTTTTAAAGAACAAATACAATATTTGGGACATATAATCACTAAAGAAGGGATCGTAGTGGATCTCGAAAAGATAAGGACCATAATGGAATGGCCGGTACCAAAGGATGTGGCAGACATTAGATCCTTCATGGGATTAGCAGGTTATTACAGACGATTTGTAGAAGGATTTTTGAGAGTAGCTTATCCTTTCACTTTCTTACAGAAAAAGGGAAAAACCTTTAGGTGGACCCGAGAATGCCAAAAGAGTTTTGAATAACTTAAGCATCTGCTCACCACTACACCCATCTAAGCATAGCCAATCCTAGTAAAGATTATGTGGTGTGCATGGACGCAAGTAAGGAAGGGGTAGGAGGTGTGTTAATGCAAGAAGGGAAGGTAATTGCTTACGAGTCAAGAAAATTAAAAGAGCATGAACAGAAATATTCTGCTTATGATCTGGAGTTGGCAGCGGTCATTCAAGCTTTAAAAATGTGGCGACATTATCTTATGGGAAGAAAAATTTTATTATTGACGGACCACCATAGTTTGACCAATTATTTTAGCCAGCCCACCTTAAATGCTAGGCAAGTACGGTGGGTGGATTTCTTAAGTGGCTTTGATTTCGAGATCAAGCATTTGAAAGGGAAAGAGAACCGGGTGGCAGACGCTTTGAGTCGAAAATTACAATGTCTATATGAGATTTCTTGTAGTAAAGGGAAAAGCACCTTCGAAGAAATGATTAAGAAGGCAGCAGAACAAGATACCACATATCAGCAAATAAAACAGCAAGCGCAACACTCAACCAACAAGGAAAATCAACAAGGTTATGATATAGATGTTGCTGGAATGCTGTATTATAAGAAAAGGCTGTATGTGTCTAATCAAAACAGCGTTAAAAACCTGATTTTGGATGAATTTCATAAAATTCACTATGCTCGACACCCAGGGTATCAGAAAATGATCGTTGCGCTCTGAAAAGAATATTATTGGCTGGGTATGAAGAAAGATGTGGTTGAATACTTGGCACGTTGTCTGGAGTGCCAACAAATTAAAGCAGAACACGAGCACCCTGTGGGGTTATTACAACCATTACCCATTCTGGAATGGAAGTGGGAAACCATTTCTATGGACTTCATGACGGGTTTGCCTGAGTCAAAGAAAAATAATGAGTCCATCATGGTGGTGGCGGACAAGTTAAGTAAATCAACGCATTTTATACCTGTGGAATCTACTTACAGAGCTGTGCAGATCGCCCATGTTTTTATGCAGAATATATTTAGGTTGCATGGGTTACCAAAAACAATAATTTTAGATCGTGATGTAAAATTTACATCGGTCTTTTGAAAAATAGTTCTTGAAGAATTAGTGACTCAGTTGAATTTCAGTATAGCTTATCACCCTCAGACTGACAGACAAATAGAACGGGTGAACCAGGTGGTGGAAGACATGTTAAGGGCATATGTAATGCAACAACCAACCAAGTGGGAATATTATCTGCACTTGGTCGAGTTCACGTACAATAATGGCTATCATACATCATTGCAAATGAGCCCATTTGAAGTATTTTACGGGCGTAAGTCTCGCACGCCCTCAAGCTGGGGTGGACCGGAAGAAAGATTGATGTTAGGTCCCGAAATGCTTAAGGAAATGGATGAAATGGTTAAGAGGGTATGGTCCAATTTAAAGGCAGCTTAAGATAGGCAAAAGAACTTTGCTGATTGGAAAAGGAAGTTTAAGGAGTATCAAGTCAGTGATCATGTGTATGTAAGAATTAGAGCAAAAAAGAGCACATTACAATGGAGCGGGTGCGCTAAGTTGGCACCCCGATTTTGTGGACCTTTTCAAGTCTTAGCAAGAATTGGGCTGGTAGCATATCAGCTCGCTCTACCGAGTCATATACAGGTCCACAATGTCTTCCATGTTTCTGTGTTAAAAAAATATGTTTATGATCCTAAGCATGTAATCAGATGGCAGGGTATACAGGTAATAATTATGTCCGGTAGATCAATCTAAATGTTAAAAAAAAACTAATTTAGGATGTTGCATATTTCAGGTCGAATCGGAAGGAGAAATCTTAGTTGAGCCGCTGAACATCCTCGACCGAAGAGAAGTAATGTTGTGGAAACGAGCTATTACCCAAGTTAAAATGTAGTGGCAGCACTTTGGGCCTGATGAGGTCACCTCGGAAGATGAAGAGCTCATGAAAAAGGCTTACCTAGCGCTGTTTATAGCCGAAAGACATCAGGACGATGTCCATTTTTAGGAGGGGGAGATGTAATATCACCAAAATGTTGTAAATATTTTATTTACCATAGTGAAAACAAACTGAAAGATGATGGTTATTATCTATTTGAATTAATTAATATTTTTATTTTATTGAATGAAAATGAGAAATGATTTCCTAGTGAAGAGGAGATAATGTAACCTCTAAGGAGGGAAGTTAAAAGAAACAGTTGCTGGAACCGTAACTACCTCCACTAACTATGGAGGGCTTCCAGGAAAAGGAAGTGAGGCGAGGAAAAAAACTACGTTGTAGAGACAGGGAGTTGAAAAGGGGAAAAAGCTTGCTATGTCTGGTGATGATCAAATAGCAAGGGCGCAGAGCGCGAGAAACCTACAAAAGATTGTATGTCTTTGAGCAAGCTAGGGGGGAGATTCGGTCTCGAAAGACAATCTCATTGACAGGTGGTTTGACTAGCTACAGAATCAGAGGTGATCTCTTCCTCTGGAGTTACTTACTTGGAAGCAACTCAGGTATGTAGTACCAACCGAAGACTGTGCTAATATTTGAACTGAATTAGAAGTGTTATTCTTCTACAAGCAACACGTTCCTAGAGTTTATAACTGAAATAAATATAGCAAGTTTGAGATACTTTCTTTATATACAGAGTTTACTATTTCTGAAAGATACTTGTAGCACGTGCAACTGTCGAGGTGGGTCATTTTCATTTAAGAAATTAGTTTATATTCTCTGTTTAAAAAAAACTATGTTCAGAGTGGAAAGTTGATTTCTATTTTGTTGAAAAACTCCATTCCGACAGTCTAAAGATTGCTCGTAGAATAATTATGTTGCAAAGAAAAAATTATAATTCTTTTGCAATTCCATTCAATGCGAAAATGAAAGATAAGACCATAGTGAGGAAAAACGAACTAGGCCACCTCGGCTAATGTATTTTCAAATATCAGAACTATATGATAATATAAGAACCCTAGGACTATGTACAGTTCCTAAATAAAACAACGGAAGCGGAAAATGCTTTCTCATACACATGACTAAATAAAGAACTGATAATAGATGTCTCTTGCAGTGGTATGATCTGGATTGTCCACATTCTTTTGTTCATTGAGTCGACGTTTCAAACCCCAAAGGGGGTCCATCATGAGGACAAATCAGAAAGATAGAAAATGAATGAAAGATTGTTGAGAGAAGAAGACATGAACCTTTCATGTCTTCTTCTCTCAACAACCTTTCATTCATTTTCTATCTTTTTGATTTGTCCTCATGATGGACCCCCTTTGGGGTTTGAAACGTCGACTCAATGAACAAAAGACTGTGGACAATCTGGATCATACCACTGCAAAAAACATCCACAGGAGCCTAAAATCTAACAATAGATGTCTCATTTGTAAGTAACCTAAAGACAAATGTAGAAGTAGATTAACCATGTTCTGGAGCAGATAACAAGTCTGGGGTATGCGAAAGAAGGGTCACTCTGCCCCGTGGTCAGGGTTATGAACTGTGGATGAGTCCAAGAATCCCTGAGTCCGAAGCATAAGAGTGGATCCCTATCGGGTCATAACTAAACCTTTCGAGGGATGAAACCCTCATGATTATAAATCCATAGGATTTGCAAAACATAAGGCAATCTTATAAAAGAAATTGGTGCCAAGGGAAAACATTAACACATTGACCCTGTATGAACAGGCTCCGATATTTACAAACCAGAATCGCGCACAGTAAGAATAAAGCCAAAAACGCAAATGCAGTTATCAAAAGATTCTGTATCTGACATTCAATTTTATAAGTAAAGAACAGAACTCTTCAACTTGGAAATTCCAGTATAATTACAAAAATAATAAACTAGCCAGAGTCTAGATATTCCTGTGCAGCAGAAAGCACCGAGTTCGTAAAGGGAATAATGCCCTTTATTAACAAATATTACACAGAAGAAAACCCCAGAAGGGAAGATCCTTCGACAAACTTGGGGAAAACCTCTTGAAACCCTAACCATTTGATTCTATATGGTGTCATTAAGACCAAGAAGACATATAATATGCAGAGTATTGAGACACATACATCACCCTAAACCTTAATCCTTCAGCTCAAGGGCATGAGGTCGGGATGAACTCTTACCTGGAAACCCTTAAAGCCCTACACTGTAGGAGCGCCTTTCCACCAGTTGTAGTCGAGAGATTCGAGGCAGACAACAGGCATCCTACATGGTATCATAGCCATAAGGTATTCGATTAATGCAACTAATAAGACAAATACACAATAACTGAGACAGCCAAGAAAAAAGGACAATGCCAAGAAGATTCCAACCCAAACATGTCTTACCCGAGAGATGTCGAAACTGCCACTAAAGGAGCACCTCTTCTTTTGAAATAGTTAAGAGCCATAGCTGTACCCGGAACATCCTGCGAGCAACATGAACCCACATAAAAATAAAACATGATTAGAGCAACTGGTGAGCATGTAGCGCTTCTAGCTATGAATGTCTAAGAGGGTAAGCATGTAATAGCTCTGCAGAAACACAATTTACCTGAAAGGTCTTGTCCGTTGCCAAAACCTGAGTCTGAACAATACCGACAACTTGAACGTAATTCTGTGCGCCCAGTATACTGGAGCTGCTAATGGAAGGGGCAAACGAGAGTAGGCTCCGCAGGAGAGCTACCAAGCAAATGAGGTCAATCTCATCACATTCCAAAGAAGACATAAGTCCCGAGAAGGTCGCCCTTGTCGGATCGCGGGAGATATGATGCACGGTCGATGAGGGTGGGGTTTCCAAGTGGGTTGATGAGATCAGACCACCTACCCAAGCCACGTACTGGATGAAGCGGGTAGAGTTAATAACATTCGCGGCAGGCATGGCAAGTGTAACGACCTGCAGTTCCTCGGTGTGTGGGTGAACGGGCGTGTGCACGGGTGAGGCTTGAACGAGTGACGGACAAGCTGAACGGACTGCGGTTACGGGATGTGAGCTCTTCCTGTAGTGCGATGATACTTATGTGCACAAGGGAAGGGAGAGCGAGCTTGTTTATAGGCATGGTAGCATGTGCGAACATGTATGGAGGCCGACCTTTGAACGTGGGCAAAGACGACGGTGCGTTGAAGCTTTTGCGATGGCGTTGGGGCGTTGGGCGAGTCGTATGGGCAGCCAGATTTCGCCCTATGCATGTGTATATATTAGATGAGCATGGAGCTCATTCCACCATCAATCACTCGCTCATCTTCTTTGCTCGATGGGAGAAAGGCGCAAATTTAGTGCGCAGTACTTAGAGGAAGGCGCAGATTTGGATGCGCCCATTCTTGGGCACGGTTGCACGGAGGTGACTCGCTTTGTCTCGATTGTGGGTGAAGGTGCTGGAAGGAGCACCTGGTGGTTGGGTGAAGGCGTGCACGGGTGTGTGGCGCTCGACGGACGGTTATGGTGTGCACGGGTGTGGCGCCCAGTTTGTGCGAATTTTTGTGTGACGACTTGACACGGGTGTCGTGGTGACTCGAGTGAGCGCTCGCCCGTCGTGCATGTGTGCACGGTGACTTGGTGAAGTGTTGAGATTGTGGACGGAGGTGTGTCTCAGTTGGAGGCGCCTGTGTGTGGCGACTTGGAGGTGCGGCCGAGTTGGGCAAACAACACGATCGTGCGACAAGGTGAACGAAGCGTTGGTGAGTCGTGTGGCGACTGTGCGGAGGTGCCGACGAGCTAGGCAACCGAGTTTTGCCTTGGATTGTAAAATTGGCTAAGTATGAAACTTGGACTTACCAAGTATACTTGTAAAAGCTTGTAAAAACTGTTGTATAATATATTGTTGGGCAGACTCGTTGTTCAGGGAGTTGCCCCTCCCTTTACACTGTGCAATTGTGTTCATCGTTTATAATTGTTGTTGTTAATGAATGTGTATGGGTGTTCATTGGTATAAAGGATAAAAAAATAATACTTGGTTGAGAAACACAAACTAAGTAGGAGTAAGTGGTTAGGCGTAGTCCACGAACATAAGTATTGGTGAAAAGAAAGTGTTCGGTGGTGCCGCACCTCGCCAAGAGCGGTTGGAAGTCTACTTTTAGGCTTGGGGGCATGACAACAAGCCACGTGATGGCAAAAACATAAAACTCAGATTGGAGTCTATTTGCAAGCAGGGTGGACCACCAAGCATGGAACCAAACCCTTGGAATTAAAGTGCTTATTAATGATGCTAGTATAATAGTGATTACAACCAAATCTAGAGCTGCGTGTATACCAAGAATTCAATATTGTGGAGAAACTTTATAGTTAACGTATTTTTTTTTATGATGTATGTAATTTCTGTAATTTAATAAGGTGGAGTCATTACACAAAACCATCCACACCATCCACAAACATCAAATGTAGAGAGATTGGACATTTGCAAAACCCTCAACTGCCAAAATCTATCAGAGGCGACTTGCTTTCATGCAGTCCAGAACGACCTCATGCCATTGCGAATGATAGTGCAGGCCATGTACATACATCAACTGCAGGCAAACTGTACACCCACTTCTCAGATCACTAGGCTGCCGCCAAGAAACAGTAGCACTAGGGCTCTCACATTAGGAAAAAACGTCAGCAACAACAAGAAACCATCTGCACATGATATGCCACACCCATTAAACAAAAGTGAAGGCAGAAAGCATGAGGGCCGAGATTCTTCTCTGGGCTTTCTACTGAAACAAAATTCAGTCATTGGCCAAGCATCCAATTTGAAGTCTGACATGGATGAAACAAATTCTAGACTTAGAAACCATGAAGAAGACATGGCATGCATGAGGAAAAAAATCAATGGTAGCATCAGAGAAAAAGAAAATAATAGTGACAGTGTGACTGCAGAAGATGAGCTACCTTATAAATTAAGGAAGAACTCAGATTTTAAGAGATTACATTCAGTTACCAAAGGCTGTGGAGGTGGTGGCATAGCTCAGAGGCTCATCAAATCACTACAAAAACTAAGCCTCGGCGGTTCCAGAAGATCTTCTAACCTCAAACCCACTGAGAATCAAAACGGTTCAGGAAAATCAAACTGGGCTTCAGATTGGCAAATAAGGGCTGAAGAACAATGTTTTGCATTGGAGTTAGATTCAAGCTCCCTAATCAACCAATCAGACGCAGTAGACAGAGTCATTCAATACCACCTGTTTCTATTAGCTCAAGCCATAGTGAGATCAATGTTACTAGAGATAAATCCATGACTGGGAGAAGAAGCCATGAGAGAAGTTGCAGTGTTTCCTAGAATTGCATTGTTTCTTTTTTAAGTTCACTGTCACAGGTCAATCTTATTTTGAAATAATAAACAGTTTGACATGAAAAATTGTTCTACATATTTCACATCAAAAATTGTTATCCATATACAATGAAGTACTATATTAACCTGATCTAGATTTAAAAAATAGTTATCCAGATACAATGAAGTACTTTATTAACCAGATTGGTACACTTACATTCTATAATAGATTTTCTCATACTTATCTAAGTTTTATAGGGACAAATATTATTGCCAAAACCTTAGGTTATCAAAATCTGCTACCCAAAAACAGCTAACAAGGTTGTCAAAATTTGCAACCTAAAAACAATCAACAAAGTTATCAAAACCAAATATTTATGTTTGTATTACCACATCTCTTCCATGCTGAATTAGACATCCATACTGAATTAGACAACTACTCTAAACTCAACTAGATAAAAAGATTGTTAAAATTGTGATGCAAAAGTAAATCATTCTAACCTGTGTTTTTTTATTACTTCAAATTTCAAAAGAAAGTGATCATAACATTTTCTTTGGCTGTGGATGAAAGCAAAACTTATCAGATAGATTGGGTATTTTAACACTACAAAGTTCCAAAAAAGCACCATATATCACAACTCCAAAACAAAGTTCAAAACAGGCATTTATGACGATTGTGCGTAGTTCTTAGTGTTCCACTGGCTGAGCATGAAAAGCCATAAAGTTTATGAATTTTGACTTTTATGGCTTACGTTTGTTTGCAGAATTTTGACCATGTCAGCGTGATCTAACATCAAACAAAAAATTTATGATTGCAGAACTGATAAAAATAGCCAGAATTTCAAAATTGATTTTGAATGTTTACAACAGCGGTGTAATATTTTTTGGCAGACCATGTTGATGACAAAAACCAGATAAACCAATAAAATTCTCATCCCGCAAGGCGCATAAATAACTTCAGAATGTGCAGAGAATAGAAGTTACAAGTAACATCTTCATATAAATGACAGAATGAGGCCAAAAAAAACAACAACAACAACTTGAATATATCAAGCTAGAGACAAAATGAATAATGAGATCAGCACTGCCTAACTGTCAAAACTTCATATCAAGTCGCCTTTTACATTGATGGAGCTACATCCAGCTCGCATTGGTTAGCCTAGAAACCCAATTTGGACATTTCATCATCAAAGTTCCAGCTTACATTGGTTAACTTCGAAATCCAATTTGGACATTTCATCATCAAATTTCCAGCTTGCATTGGTTAGCTTAGAAACCGAATTTGGACATTTCATCATCAAAATTCCATTCTTCTGGCAAAGGAATATAGGTTCCACTGGTATCAGCGTGTCCAGTTGATTCTGGAATTGAAGCAATGCAAGGAAAGAATCCATGCCTGGTTCCTCAATTGAATTGGATTTTAAGGTCGCCTGGCTTATTTGGGGCTGCAAAACATTCTTCTCAATCAATGAGCTAGCATTCTGAAGAATGCCTTCAGGAATATCCATTGTTGCTTGCCCTGCCAGATTTCCCGCAATAGTAGTGTTGTTGCCCTCGGAAGTACCAATTCTATTAGCCCAATTGGCCAAATCAGTAGCGCTGAGTGCAGATGATGTATTAACATCATCAACCCCTTGAGATGAACACCAGTCATCAAAATAATTGCGATTATAATCTGAGTTCATATTCCAAAATTCAATATGATTTTCAACAGACTGAACGTTAGACACAAATTCTGATATGTTCTCAGAATTGATGCCCGATTCAAATTCTGACACGAAGTTCTCAGAATTGATGCCTTGCACCTGATCATGAAATGGTACAAGTGGTGTTTCAACTGAGCTGATATGCATATCCCCTGGTATAGGTGAGTCACCAGATCTACTTTGTAAGGGTGGTGTCACTAAGTTCTCAGAATTGATGCCTTGCACCTGATCAACTGGGCTGATATGCATATCGCCTGGTATTAGTGACTCGCCAGTTCTACTTTGTAAGGGTGGTGTCATGAAGTTCTCAGAATTGATGCCTTGCACCTGATCATGAAATGGTACAAATGGTGTTTCAACTGAGCTGATATGCATATACCCTCGTATTGGTGACTCAACAGATCTACTTTGTAAGGGTGAATCAGATTGAAAGATCTGACGGACCCCACGTATTGGTGACTCAACAGATCTACTTTGTAAGGGTGAATCAGATTGAAAGATCTGACGGAACCCATTCAAGCACTAGCTTCCACATTTGAATTTCTGCCCTGAGCGTCACTTGAGCTTGCTGAACGTCCTGGCAAGTGTGTGCATTTATATGTCTTCTCACTCTCATATGTCTTCTTACTCTTACATGTCTTCCTACTCTTTTTGGGATGAGGCTTTTTGGGATGTGCCTCATCAGGAAAATTGAGCCTGGCTTTCTTCCCTCTGCGCCTCTTGGCTTCTGCATCATATACTAAAGCAGCTGCTAACTGTGTATCATAGGTACCAACGCAAACATTCACGCCTTCGATGGGATCCCTGACTTCTACAGCCCATTTTCCTTTGCGTCGTTTTATACCTTTGTATAGGGTTTTCCGCTGCTTCTTGCTATCTGTCTCGTCTGCTCCTTTGATTTCGGAATTTGCAGCAAGACCTCCTTCAAAGAACATTAAATTTAAAAGCACATTATAAACTATATGAATCTAAAACTTAATATGAACATGTCAAAATTGTGAGATAATTCAATTCACTTTCATGGAGGGTAAAAGTATGAACACACAATAATACCTAAAATAATTAAGAGGGGGAGTGTCAAACACCTACTTAGATCTTATATGTGAAAAACAAGCTTCACATTTGGCAGCCGTTGGAATGCGTTTAATTTTAAAACATTAAAAAGGGCAATTGTTTTCATAGACTATAATTTCTATATACATGTTACAAAATTTGGCGTGCATACATGCACAGTGCAATGCAAATGGATTTGCACAGTGCACTACAGGTTCAGATCAAATGCAGAGATTGTGGATGATGACTTGTGCGCCTTGTTCTTAGACTTAAGGCAGAGATTGTGGATAAGGACTTGCACGCCTTGTTTTAATCTTACCGAGTTGGAATTTTCAATCTGGTATTGTGGATAAGGACTTGCACGCCTTTTTTTAATCTTGCCGAATTGTTTGTCAGCTGGTACCTCCCCATCCTAGTATTTGATAGGCAAATTGGGCTCTCTCAAATCTATGGTGAAGAAATGGAAAATACAGAAAAAACAAATAAATAGTGCTGAGCTAAAAAATATAGAAAAGGAGCTTGCCGATATTGCTGAAACTATGACTTCCAACTCCATCCCATGGAACTCTAGGAATCGGATTTGGGAACTTGAGAGAAAAAAACAGCAAATCCTAAAGTTTGAAGAGATCTCTTGGTGGCTCAAAAGCCACGCTACATGGCTAAAGGAAGGTGATAAGAACACAAAATTCTTTCACCATTTCACGAACAAAATAAGAGCCACAAATTCTATTTGGCAAATCAAAAATGAGAATGGAGACCTGCTTTACTCCCAAGATGACATTTCTAATGAAGCTGTCAAGCGCTTTAAGAATGCTTATAAACGTGAGTCTAACAGGGAGTTCAAAGACATCCTATGGGGTATAGATCCATTTCCTTGCATGTTCAAGGATGAAGACAATGAAAGATTATCTGGTGCTGTTTCGAAGGAGGAATTACTATATGTTATGCGGTCTTTCAAAAAAAACAAATGTCCCGGTCCAGACGGTTGGACCATTGACATTTTTATACACTTCTTTGATTTCATGAAAAAGGACATCTTGAGGATGGTGGAAGAAACCAGAATGCAAGGGAGAATTAATCCTTATATCTCGTCACCCTACATAGCCCTTATTCCAAAAAAGAAAGAATCCTCTTCCTTTGTTGATTAAAGGCCGATTTCATTATGCAACGCCATCTACAAAATCATTTCTAAACTTATTGCACAGAGAATCATAGGCAACTTATCAGCTCACATCTCAAGGGAACATCATGGATTTCTTATCGGTAGAAACATTCTAGATGTTGTAGCCATAACTCAAGAAGCCTTACACTCCATGCATACTAGGAATATTGGGGCTGCTATCCTAAAAATTGATTTAATTAAGGCCTTTGATTGCCTGGACTGGAGCTTCCTTAGATGTTTACTCATCAAAATCAGCCTGAATGGCCTGTGCACAAATTGGATCATGGCATGCGTGCAAGACATCAATTTCGCAATTCTCATCAATGGATTCCCTACAATCTTCTTCCGGGCGGAAAAGGGGCTCCGCGAGGGGTGCTCCTTATCTCCTATTTTATTCATATTGGCGATGGACTCCCTAAGTCTCCACATTAAGAGAGCCATTTCTGCTGGTAAAGTTGGTCCCCTCACCATCTCCAGAGGTAATCTTCACACTCATAACCTCTTTGTGGACGATGTCCTTCTGTTTGCTAGGCTTTGCAGGAAGACTTGGCAGAGTTTACATGAGATAATTCTTTCATTCCAAAAGGTGACTGGCCTTTCCATTAACAAGGGAAAATCCTCTTTCCACTTTGGTAAGGTGAGCGAAGCGGAGATGGAATACATCTCTCGGCTTTATAACATTCAGGCCATCTCCATTAAAGAGGGGCTTAAATATTGGGGATTTCATCTCAAGCCCACGCGATACAACTATTCAGACTGGTCATGGTTAACTGACAGATTCTACAAAAGAATTTCAGGTTGGGAATTGAAATGCTTATTGCTTGCTGGCAGAATGATCTTAGCTCAGTCAGTCCTTGCGCAAATTTGTGTTTATTGGGCACATCTATTTTTCATCTCTTTGGCCATTGTTAATAAGATGAATAGCTTAATGGCTACCTACATCTCGACGGAAACAAGGACAAAAGAAAATTCCACCTTACCAAACTGGAAATTATTGCCCTTCCTAAAAAGATCGGCCGCTGGGGCATCATGAACCTGCACCTTTTTCGCAAGGCTCTACTATGAAAATCTTTGTGGCGGGTGCTTTTTGGAAATGGCTTATGGAGTCAACCTATCAAAATGAAATACCTTGGCAAAAATGATATTTTCTATTGGTACAGGAACAATTTCAAATGGCCCTCACAAGGTTCTGGTATGCGAAGTTTTCAAAGGATTCTTCCATTTTTCTGCGGAAACTTCATTTGGGCTTTTCATACTGGTTGCAACATCCTTATTGGTGTTGATTCCATCAAGGGAATTGATTCAGTGCCAATCTCCCCTCAACTTCTATCGATCCTCCACAGTAAAGGAATTTTCTTCTAGGCTCAAGTTATGGAGGGATGGAAGAGCGCCATTACGCAATGGAAGACTTGTAAGAATATGGGCCTCGATGGAGCTATGGCTACACAATGGAAAACAGTCATCCGTCATATGAGAAGTGCAGGTTTCCACAGATCCGAGGATAGAGATAGCATAGAATGGCAGGCTAAGAAAGGCAGTTCCCTTGTATTGGTTAGAGACATTTATCTTTCTTTGATAGAGCTGCAGAAAGGTACCCCGCGGAATATTTTCCCTCCCTCTCTCTGGAAGACAAACTACCCGATTAAAATCATTTTGTTTTCTTGGCTTGTATTTCATAATAAGAACCTCACGTGGATAAATTTACAAAAAGGGAGCTGGCAGGGTCCAGCTATATGCATGATCTATTTAGACTACTCTGATGACAACTTGGATACTTTTTTATATTGTCCTCAATAGCTGTCTTTGTGGGGGAAACTAGCCACATATATTGGCATTCCAGCGATTTCTCATCCTTCCATTACAGAAGCATACAGTTGGGGGGCAGCACAAAAAGCATTCTCGGGCCCCATCCCATCATCTAGAAGTGGAGGAACAACATAATCTTCCAAAACTGCAAGGAACCTTTTAGTTGTATTTTGGATAAGGTTATTCCATATTAGTCCAAGGGCACATTTCGACGAGGCCGCAAAGAATGGCTATTGCGCTTGTGGAGTTTACATAGCTATGACAAATGACCTCCAATTCTCCTTATTTGGACCAGTGGTAAAGGAACAAGTAACAAGGCAGAGGCAATGGCCCTACATGGTCTACTTTTATTCTACACTTTCATGGATATAGAGCCTATTAATGTATACGGGGACTCAAAAATTATCATAGAACATGTGAAAGGCATACATGCAATTCAGAGTGACAGCGTCATTGGATGGTTAGCAAGGATAATAGCTCTATGGAAGCCGACGACCTTCCCCATCACTCATATAAGGCACAACAAAATGCACAAGCTGATATTTTGTCAAAGAAAGGATTACATTCACCTCTCGGTAAGTGGCGCCTGTTTATCACTTATGTCCCCTGTACATATGACATTCTTCCCTTCACAATGCAAGGAATATGAAGTCAACATCTACAGGTATGAATTATAGCCAAATCTCTGAAAATATCTCAATCTGTTGGCTTTCTACATATTCTAGAAAGTTATAGTTTTTTGTTATGAACATTCGATATCAAGATCGCAATTTTTTTTTGTAATGTATAAGGAAAGATTTCTCCAAATGCTCCCTGGAATTTTTGCCTTCTCCCAGGACAGTTGCGTGCTCTTTTGTATACATTTCTTTTATATTGAATATAATACAGTCAATATTGCTTTTTCTTCTGAACAAAAAAAATAAAAATAAAAAAAATTATAATTTTTTTGTGTGTATATTTCATATTTGGACTTTATTTTGATAGTTATTTGCGAGATACATATATTTGGTTGGTTTGTGATTAGTTTTGTTAGCAATATATCATTTTTTTATTTTAATTTTGGTTATATGATTTTTTTTTTTAAATTTACACTATATTACTGCAAATCAATTCCAAATACAAACTTTTTCTTTTAATTATTGTATTAGATATATTTTTAATATAAATAAAAAAATTTCTTTTTTAAAAAATGCAATTCAAATTGGATTTGTTATTTACACAAGCGATATCCGCATAGTTAAGACGGTGTTCTATTTGCCTCCCCACCCGAGTTCGACCCGGTGTTCTATTTGCCTCGTTCTATTTGTCTCCCCACCCTAGTTCGACCCACAGTTACATGACGCGCTGCATATACAACTATTGTAATCTTTGGATATTGTGATCTCGCATTAATATAAAGCTTTGTAATTTTCGGATATTGTGTAATATTGTGATCTTGGATTAATATAAAGCTTCCTTGAGAGACTTACCCCCTCCTTTATTATAAACTACTAGACTGAAATAAATTACATCCTCGATTATCACCTTTATGTCATTCTCAATACGCAGAAATGGATTTAAACAACGAAAAATACACAAAATTTTGATGAAAGGAAAATATGGATTACGCACGAACAATTAAATAAGCATCATAATGTAGATTCTGTAGAGGAGATTTGGTTCATGATAAATGCAGAAATAACAAAGCATATTTCTAATCAAAATTATAATTTTTTAGTAATGATGATGTCGATTGAATTTTTACGAGATTTCTTTTTCTTTTATTCTAATCAAAATTACCATATTTCTAATCAAAATTACGAGATTTCTAATCAAAATTGCGAAACCCCGCGAGATTTCATACGATGGTCATTCGGACAATCGTTCAGGCAGGTCGTTTGGACAGTCGTTCGGGCAGGTCGTTCAGGTAGCTTGTTCGGAGAGTCGTTCGGGCAAGTCGTTCGGGAGGTCATTCAAGCAGTCGTTCGGGCGACCCAGGCGAGGTCGTGTGGCGACCTGGGTGAGGTCGTTCGGGTGACCCGGGTGAGGTCGTGTGGCGACCCGGGTGAGGTCGTTCGGGCGAACACGGTGAAGTCGTGTGGCGACCTGGGTGAAGTTGTGCGGCGACTTGGGCGAAGTTGAACGGGTGAACGGTGGGCATGCGGACGGGCGGCCTAGTGAGGGCGCGCCGTGCACGACGAAACGGTGAAGTGTTGGGTTGTGAACGGAGGTGTGTCTCGGTTGGAGGCGCCCGTGTGTGGCGACTTGGAGAAGCGCCCAAGTTGAGCAAACGACACGACGGTGCGACGAGGTGAAGAAAGTGTTGGTGAGTCGTGCGGCGACCGTGCGGAGGTGCCGACGAGCTGGGCAACTGAGTTTGCCGAAGTTGTATATTTGGCTCTGTAAATTTGGGGTTTCCCAAGATTTAACTTACACATTTTAAAAACGAAAGATTGTATAATATATTATTGGGCAGACTCATATTGCAGGGAGTTGCCCCTCCCCTTTATACTGTTGCATTTCTCTTATATAATGCTGTGGATAATGAATGTGTATGGGTGTTCATTGGTATAAAGGCACATAACATAATAATACTTGGTTGAGAATCAAAAACTATGTAGGAGAAAGTGAATTTAGGCGTAGTCCATGTGCACCAGTATTGTTAAAAAGAAAGTGTTCGGTGGTGCCGCACTTTGCCGACACGGTTTAAAGACCACCGTAGGCTTGGGGGCGTGATACCTGGGGTATCAGAAAATGATCAATGCGCTACAAAAAGAATATTACTGGCTGGGTGTGAAGAAAGATGTGGCTGAATACTTGGCACATTGTCTGGAGTGCCAACAAATTAAAGCAGAACACCAACACCCTGCGGGGTTATTACAACCATTTCCCATTCCGGAATGGAAGTGGGAAACCATTTCTATGGACTTCATAACGGGTTTTCCCGAGTCAAAGAAAAATAACGACTCCATCATGGTGGTGTTGGACAAGTTAAGTAAATAAACACATTTTATACCTGTGCAATCTACTTACAGAGCTGTGCAGATCGCCCATGTTTTTATGCAGAATATATTTAGGCTGCATGGTTTACCAAAAACAATAATTTCAGACCGTGATGTAAAATTTACATCGGTATTTTGGTAAACATTGCTTGAAGAATTTTTTACTCAGCTGAATTTCAGTACAGCTTATCACCCTCAGACTGATAGATAAACAGAATGGGTGAACAAGGTGGTGGAAGACGTGTTAAGGGCATATGTAATGCAACAACCAACCAAGTGGGAAGATTATCTACACTTGGTCGAGTTCGTGTACAATAATGGCTATCATACATCATTGCAAATGCGCCCATTTGAAGTATTGTACGGGTGGAAGTGTCCCATGCCCTCAAGCTGGGGTGGACCGAAAGACAGATTGATGTTAGGTCCCGAAATGCTTGAGGAAATGGTTAAGAAGGTACGGTCCAATTTAAAGGTAGCTCAAGATAGGCAAAAGAACTTTGCTGATTGGAAAAGGAAGTTTAAGGAGTATCAAGTCGGTGATCATGTGTATGTGAGAATTCGAGCAAAAAAGAGCACATTACAATGGAGCGGGTGCACTAAGTTGGCACCCCCATTTTCTGGACCTTTTCAAGTCTTAGAAAGAATTGGGTCAGTAGTATACCAGCTCGCTCTGCCGAGTCATATACGAGTCCAAAATGTCTTCCATGTTTTCGTGTTAAAAAAATATGTTTATGATCCTAAGCATGTAATCAGATGGCAGGGTATACACGTAAGAATTATCTCCGGTAGATCAATCTAAATGTTAAAAAAAAAAAAACTAATTTAGGATGTTTCATGTTTCAGGTCGAATCGGAAGGAGAAATCTTAGTCAAGCCGTTGAACATCCTCGACCCGAGAGAAGTAATGTTGTGGAAACGAGCTATTACCCAAATTAAAATGCAGTGGCAGCACTTTGGGCCTAATGAGGCCACCTGGGAAGATGAAGAGCTCATGAAAAAGGCTTACCCAGGGCTGTTTATGGCTGAAAGACATTGGGACGATGTCGAATTTCAGGAGGGGGAGATGTAATATCACCAGAATGTTGTAAATATTTTATTTACCATAGTGAAAACAAACTGAAGAATGATGGTTATTATCTGTTTGAATTAATTAATATTTTTATTTTATTGAATGAAAATGAGAAATGATTTCCTAGTGAAGAGGAGATCATGTAACCTATGAGGAGGGAAGTTAAAAGAAACAATTGTTGGAACCCTAACTACCTCCCCTAACCGTGGAGGGCTCCCAGGAAAAGGAAGTGAGGGGAGGAAAAAAATGCGTTGTAGAGACACGCAGTGGAAAAGGGGAAAAAGCTTACTATGTTTGGTGATGATCAGATAGCAAGGGTGCAGAGCGTAAGCAACCTACAAAAGACTGTATGTCTTTGAGCAAGCTAGGGGGGAGATTTGGTCTCGAAAGACAATCTCATTGTCGGGTGGTTTGACTAGCTACAGAATCAGAGGTGACCTCTTCCTCTAGAGTTACTTACTTAGAAGCAACTCAGGTATGTGGTACCAACCAAAGACTGTGCTAATATTTGAACTGAATTAGAAGTGTTATTCTTCTGCAAGCAACAGGTTCCTAGAGTTTATAACCAAAATAAATATAGCAAGTTTCAGATACTTTCTTTATATATAGAGTTTACGATTTCTAAAAAATACTTTTAGCAAGTGCAACTGTCGAGGTGGGTCATTCTCATTTAAGAAATTAGTTTATATTCTTTGTTTAAAAAAAACTCTTTTCAGAGTGGAAAGTTGATTTCTATTTTGTTGGAAAACTCCATTCTGACAATCTAAAGATTGCTTGTAGAATAATTCTGTTGCAAAGAAAAAATTATAATTCTTTATAATTCCAATCAATGCGGAAATGAAAGATAAGACCATAGTGAGGAAAAACGAACTAGGCCACCTGGGCTAATGTATTTTCAAATATCAGAACTATATGATAATATAAGAACCCTAGGACTACGTACAGTTCCTAAATAAAACAACAGAAGTGGAAAATGCTTTCTCATACGCATGACTAAATAAAGAATTGATAATAGATGTCTCGTTTGTAAGTAACCTAAAGACAAATGTAGAAGCAAATTAACCATGTCCTGGAGCAGATAACAAGTCCGGGGTATGCGAAAGAAGCGTCGCTCTGCCCCGTGGTCAGGGTTATGAACTGTGGATGAGTCCAAGAATCCCTGAGTCTGGAGCATAACAGTGGAACCCTATCGAGTCATAACTAAACATTTCGAGGGATGAAACCCTCATGATTATAAAGCCATAGGATTTGCAAAACATAAGGTAATCTTATAAAAGAAATTGGTGCCGAGGGAAAACATTAACACATTGACCCTATATGAACAGGCTCCGATATTTACAAACCAGAATCGTGCACAGTAAGAATAAAGCCAAAACGCAAATGCGGTTATCAAAAACTTTGTATCTGACATTCAATTTTATAGGTAAAGAACAAAACTCTATGCTAGCGAAGGCCACATTTCAACTTAAAATACATAGTTTCAATGCAATACTTCCTTGAAATTTGAACAGCCCCAACAAATGTTTGCGCAAGCATAAAAGAATGACCAAACAAAGGTATTATGTTTACACAACAGAGAAAAGGTTCCGATGAAGGTGGGCATAGTCCCAGCTATGCACCAGGTCATCCACATTATAATTGAGAAAATTCTATATAGTTCTTCAACTTGGAAATTCCAGTATAATTACAAAAATAATAAACTAGCTAGAGTCTAGGTATTCCTGTGCAGTAGAAAGCACCGAGTTCGTAAAGGGAACAATGCCCTTTATTAACAAATATTACACAGAAGAAAACCGCATAATGGAAGATCCTTCGACAAACTTGGGGAAAACCTCTTGAAACCCTAACCATTTGATTCTGTATGTTGTCATTAAGACCAAGAAGCCATATAATATGTAGAGTACCGAGACCGAGACATCACCCTAAACCTTAATCCTTCAGCTCGAGGGCACCAGGCCAGGATGAACTCTTACCTGGAAACCCTTAAATCCGAACGCTGTAGGAGCGCCTCTCCACCAGTTGTAGCCGAGAGATTCGAGGCAGTGAACAGGAATCCTGCATGGTATCATAGCCATAAGGTATTCGATTAATGCGACTGATAAAACAAATACACAATAGCTGAGACATCCAAGAAAAAAGTACAATTCCAGGAAGTTCCAACCCAAACATGTCTTACTCGGGAGATGTCAAAACCGCCACTGAAGGAGCACCTCTTCTTCTGAAATAGTTAAGAGCCATAGCTGTACCCGGAACATCCTGCGAGCAGCATGAACCCACATAAGAAGAAAACATAATTAGAGCAACTGGTGAGCATGTAGCGCTTCCAACTATGATGTTTAAGAAGGTAAGCATGTAATAGCTCTGCGGAAACACAATTTACCTGAAAGGTCTTGTCTGCTGCAAAACCCTGAGTTTGAACAATACCAACAACTTGAACGTAATTTTGTGCACCCAGCATACTGGAGCTGCTAATGGAAGGGGCAAAATAGAGTAGGCTCCACAGGAGAACTGCCAAGCAAATGAGGTCAATCTCATCGCATTCCAAAGAAGACGTAAGTCCCGAGAAGGTCGCCCTTGTCAGATCGCGGGAGATATCATGCACGGTCAATGAGGGCAGGGTTTCCAAGTGGGCTGATGAGACCAGACCACCTGCCCGAGCCACTTACAGGATGAAGCGGGTAGAGTTAATAACATTCGCAGTAGGCATGGCAAGTGTAACGACCTGCAGTTCCTGGGCGCGCCGGTGAACGGGTGTGCGCACAGGTGAGGCTTGAACAAGCGACGGACGAGCTGAACGGACTGCGATTACGGGATGTGAGCTCTTCTTGTACTGCGATGATACTTATGCACACAAGGGAAGGGAGAGCAAGCTTGTTTATAAGCGTGGTAGCATGTGCGAACATGTATGGAGGCCGACCTTTGAATGTGGGCAAAGCCGACGGTGTGTTGAAGCTTTTGCGATGGTGTTGGGGCGTTGGGAGAGTTGGATGGATATGCAGACTTCGCCCTACGCATGTGTATATATTGGATGAGCGTGGAGCTCATTCCACCATAAATCACTCGCTCATCTTCTTCACTCTAAGGGAGAAAGGCAGAGATTTAGTGCGTAGAAATAAGAGGAAGGCGCAGATTTGGATGCGCCCATTCTTGGGCACGGTTACACGGAGGTGACTCACTTTGTCTCAGTTGTGGGTGAAGGTGCTAGCAGGAGCGCCCGGTGGTTGGGTGAAGGCGTGCACGGGTATGTGGCACCCGACGGACGGTTGTGGCGTGCATAGGTGTGACGCTCGATGGACAGTTGTGGCGTGCATGGGTGTAGCGCCGAGTTTGTGCGAAGGTTTGTGCGACGACTTACCACGGGTGTCTTGGTGACTCGAGTGAGCACCTGCCCATCATGCAAGTGTGCACGGTGACTTGGTGAAGTGTTGAGATTGTGGACGGAGGTGTGTCTCGGCTGGAGGCACCCATGTGTAGTGACTTGGAGGTGCGTCCGAGTTGGGCAAACAACACGATCGTGCGACAAGGTGAATGAAGCATTGGTGAGTCGTGCGGCGATCGTGCAGAGGTGCCGACTAGCTAGGCAACCGAGTTTTGCCTTGGATTGTAAAATTGGCTAAGTATGAAACTTGGGCTTACTAAGTATACTTGTAAAAGCTTGTAAAAACTATTGTATAATATATTTTTGGGCAGACTCATTGTTTAGGGAGTTGCCCCTCCCTTTATACTGTGCAATTCTGTTCATCATTTATAATTGTTGTTGATAATGAATGGGTATGGGTGTTGATTGGTATAAAGGATAAATAAATAATACTTGGTTGAGAAACACAAACTAAGTAGGAGTAAGTGGTTAGGCGTAGTTCAAGAACATAAGTATTGGTGAAAAGAAAGTGTTCGGTGGTGCCGCATCTCGCCAAGAGAAATTGAAAGACTATCGTTAGGCTTGGGGGCATGACAGGTGGTATTAGAGTTGGTGAAGTGCAGAGGAGATTTGCGAACGAAGCTGATTCCACTGCACTATCGTGACAGGTGGTATCAGAGCTCAGTGCTGTGGAGTTGGTGCTGGTGTTGAAGCATTGAAGCTGATACACACATGCACTATCGTGACAGTTGGTATTAGAGCTCGTGAAGTGCAGAGGAGATTTGTGGGCGAAGCTGATCCCACTGCACTATCGTGACAGTTGGTATCAGAGCTCGATTGGAGTTGGTGCTAGAGCAGGGTTGCTTGTGAGGAAGTGATAGTGGTGACAGGTACTTGGAGGTGAAAGATGTTGGTGAACACTTACTGATAAGTGTTGCATCAAGGACTTGGGTTGCAGGCATCTTGGTGAAGCTGTTGTATGGTCAAAACTAGATTGCAAAGAAGAAGGAGGCTATTAGCAATGGCTGAATCTCAGGCTGGGTCTAGTCACGGTGTGAAGGACACTACTATTGGGTTCATTGAGAAAGTGTTGGAGAAGATGGAGGACATGGAAGCCTTCTTGACTAAGAAGTTGGAATTGTTCGAAAAAGAGCAAGAGGTCAATTCGAAGATGAAGGAAGAGCTCGAGGAACTCTGAACTCAACACGAGTACACTGATCTTATGTGTACACAATTTGAAGTAGGGGTCAAGGAGGTTGAAGAAGCAAGGGACTAGGTTCTTGCAGAGATCGTGGACTTGAAGAAATCTCTTGACGAAGCCAGAGATGAGATCGTGGTGTTGAAGAAGGCTGTGAGGCATAACTCAGGTGGAGGAGTGCCTCATGTGAAAGTCAAGGAACCAGAATCTTACGATGGTACGAGGAGTGCAAAGACTCTTGGCAACTTTCTATGGGACATGGAGCAATACTTGGAACGATTGGGTCTATTTGATGATGAGACAAAGGTCAAGGTAGCTGCTCAGTTCTTGACAAAGGATGCTAAGATGTGGTGGCGAAAGCGGATGGATCAGATTGCCAATGGCAGTGCTGGTGACATTACTTCGTGGGATGAGATGAAGGGAGCTTTGCAAGCCCATTTAAGTTCTCAAGATGAAACATGGAAAGCAAGGATGAAGATAAAATTCATAAAGCAGATAGGGAACCTTCAGACATATCAACGGGAGTTTGCAAGTGCGGTCCTAGAACTTCCTGACATGGCGGAGACGAACAAGGTGTTCAATTTCATTATTGGGTTGAAGCCTTGGGCATGCAATGAAGTGAAGAGACAGAGGATTAGAACACTTGAAGAAGCTTTTACTGTTGTGCACAGGCTGGTGGAGCATTAAGATGAGACTTCTGATGATATGAAGAAGAAGTCTGACAAGCCGAAATATAAGAAGAAAGAGGATGCTTCGAAATCGGATGACAGTTCGAAGACGAAGAAAGCCTTGAATTGTTGGATATGTGCGGAACCACATACGGTGAAGAATTGTCCTTCTAGACCGATTGCACAATCTAATGCGAAGAATGAAGAAGTTTATGTGGGGATGATGGAGATACTCAGTGCTGTTGCTGCTACAGAGGTGATCTCTCGGAGGGATCCTGAGAGGAATAAGTTGGAGTATGTTCAGGTGAAGGTTGGAGATGTTGATGTACTCACTATGGTGGATAGTGGGGCTTCTCACAACTTCATGGGGGAAGATACTGCGAGAAGGATTAGGCTGAAATTTGTTCTGGTGAAGGCACAGATGAAGACAGTGAATTCTCTTCCGGATGAAGTTCTTGGTGTAGCTGAAAAGGTGGACACAACACTTGGTGAGTGGACAGGGAAGGTTGACTTCACTATAGTGCACATAGATGACTATGAGGCTATGCTCGGAATGGAATTCATGAAACAGTTTGATGCTATGATTCTACATTTGATGAAGTTGTACATTTACGATGGAAGGGAGGATGTACCCATTGGTGTGCCTACCATTTAAGTGACAAGGCCTGATTGTAAGTTGGCAGTGATGCAAATGGAGGATGAGAAGCCGATGGAAGATATGAGTAAGTAGTTGTCCATGGTTGAGACAAAGCTTACCGAGCAGTCATTGGTCATCAAGACTCTTTCAGATAGTATCTTGTATTTATCAAGAAGGCTAGAAGAGGTCGAGGATGATGATGATGATAATGATGAGGCATATGTGAGGCCGAATGTCCGAGAGGAGGATCGGGTCACTTATCTACAGAGGATAGAGATTGAGGATCTTGACACATGGATTGAGATGATTAGTGAGGGTGAGCCTCCAGGCTCTACTCGCTTCACATCTTCTTAGATGGACAAGAAGATGGGGCTCATTGTTAGCTGCTCATGGCAGTGAGTCTTTAAAACAGGTTGAGCAGGGATGGCTTGGCATCAAGCATCATGACATGTTGCAAATGGGATTGAGTTTCCATGGACATGAGCATGGTGGTGAGATTCTTGGTGAGTCCGAGATGTGGCAGAATCTAAGATAGACTAGTGAAGGCATAAGGATGTTTACTCTCATGGCTTGAGCGTCACTGATACTGTCTCTGTCAACACGTGCTCTGATTGCACGCCATGTTTTGGAAAATGATTCATTTGTTTTCTTCCAATGCATTATTACAAGCTACATAAAGGATTCCTGTCAGGAATGTGCATGACATAACAACTCATATTAAATGAGCAAACAATTAGTGGAATATTGCATGTTATATATGGCAGACGTTACGTTTGCTCGGGTGGCTTTTGTGGTTACCTCTCGGTTGGATTTAATGATCTTATTTTTTTTTTTTTTTTATTTTGGGTGGGAAGCAGGGATGGAATTTCACCCTAAATGGTTCATCGTAGGTGGTGATTTACCAGTTAGTCAAATTTTTTAATCTGTTTGTCAATATTTTTTTGTTAAAATGATCAAAAATAAAATAATTAAAATGGTTACTGATGGAACTACAGAAACCAATGATCAAAACCAGGAAAATAGTAAAAATTTGATGGGTATTTTAAGTTTAAAACTCTGTTAAAATGATCAAAGTAAAATAATCAAAATGAACGCTAGATTAAGAAACCCAGGATCAAAAATTCATGAAACTGTAAAATTTAATGGTAGTTTCAGATTTAAAATTCTTACTCTACTTAGTGAAATATATATATATTATATATAATATATATTCTAAATTAATAAGTTTCGAATTTAAAATTCTTACTCTAATCTAGTGACAAGGGATGGAATTTATTCTAAATTGATGAGTGTTTCAGATTTAAAATTCCGGGTGGAATTTATTCTAGATATTCTCTTTATTCTAAATATTCTCTTTCATAAATATTGGAAAAGTTATAAAGTCTTACCTCTCTGCTAGCCAATACACATATCTGCTCGCTAATACACTGCTGATAGATATAGCCAATACAAAGTGCTCATTGAAGTCTTACCTATTTGTTGCACAGTGCACATCTTTTTTGGCAAGACAATGTACAATTTTTTTTAATTTGTTTTTATTAGTGAGATTTTAAAATATTTCCAAAATCTATTATTTTTGAATTAATTTCTATTTCTCTGAAATAATGCTGACCAATTAATTTCTTACTATTTATTTTCAAATTTAATCCATTCTGAATTATAAAAATTAAAACTAATTTTTGTTTTCAATCTCTATCCTTTCGGAATTATAAAAATTAAACTAATTTCTTGTTTCAAACGGCAGAACCATCCACAGACATCAAATGCAGAGAGACTGGACATTTGCAAAACCCTCAACTGCCAGAAGCTATCACAGGAGACTTGCTTTCATGCAGTCCAGAACGACTTCATGCCACTGCGAATGATAGTGCAGGCCATGTACATACATCAACTGCAGGCAAACCGTACACCCACTTCTCAGATCACTAGGCTGCCGCCAAGAAGTAGTAGCACTAGGGCTCTCACACTAGAGAGAAACGTCAGCAACAACAAGAAACCATCTGCACATGATATGCCACACCCATTAAGCAAAAGTGAAAGCAGAAAGCATGAGGGCTGAGATTCTTCTCTGGGCTTTCTACTGAAACAGAATTCAGTCATTGGCCAAGCATCCAATTTGAAGTCTGACATGGATGAAACAAATTCTAGACTTAGAAACCTTGAAGAAGAGATGGCATGCATGAGGAAAAAAATCAATGGTAGCATCAGAGAAAAAAAAATAATAGTGACAGTGTGACTGCAGAAGACGAGCTCTCTGATAAATTAAGAGAGAACTCAGATTTTAAGAGATTACATTCGGTTACCAAAGGCTGTGGAGGTGGTGGTATAGCTCAGAGGCTCATCAAATCACTACAAAAACTAAGCCTCAGCGGTTCCAGAAGATCTTCTAGCCTCAAACCCACTGAGAATCAAAACCCTTCAGCAAAATCAAAATGGGCTTCAGATTGGCAAATAAGGGATGAAAACTAAAGTTCTGCATTGGAGTTAGATTCAACCTCCCTAGATCAACAAATGAAAACGAAAGTTCTGCATTGGAGTTAGATTCAACCTCCCTAGATCAACAAATCAGACGCAGTAGACAGAGTCATTCAATACCACCTGGTTCTGTTAGCTCAAGCCATAGTGAGATCAATGTTGCTAGAGATAAATCCATGACTGGGAGAAGAAGCCATGAAAGAAGCCGCAGTATTTCCTAGAATTGCATTGTTTCTTTTTGAAGTTTACTGTCACAGCGCAATCTTATTTTGAAATAATAAACAGTTTCACATGAAAAATTGTTCTACATATTTCACATCAAAAATTGTTATCCATATACAATGAAGTACTAGATTAACCAGATCTAGATTTAAAAATGGTTATCTAGATACAATGAAGTACTTTATTAATCAGATTAGATTTAATTTGGTACACTTACATTCTATAATGAATTTTCTCAAACCTATTTAAGTTTTATGGGGACAAATATTATGGCCAAAACTTTGGGTTATCAAAATAGGCAACCAAAAACAACCAACAATAAATTATTAATTTTATTTTTTAATTAGAGACCAAATATTTATGTTTGTATTACCACATCTCTTCCCTACTGAATTAGACATCCATACTGAATGGGACAACTACTCTAAAAGCAACGAGATAAAAATATTGTTAAAATTGTGATGCGAAATAAATCATTCTACCTGTGTTTTTCTGTTACTTCAAATTTCAGAAGCAAGTAATCATAACATTTTCTTTGCCTGTGGATGAAAGCAAAACTTATCAGACAAAATTTGGTATTTTAACACTACAAAGTTCCAAACGAGCACCATATGTCACAACTCCAAAACAGGCATTTATGACGACTCTGCGTAGTTCTTAGTGTTGCCCTGGCTGATCATGAAAAGCCATAAAGTTTCTGAATTTTGACTTTTACGGCTCACGTTTGGTTGCGGAATTTTGACTATGTCAGCGTGATCTAGAATCAAAAAATTTATGATTGCAGAATTGATAAAAAGAGCCAGATTTTCAAAATTGATTTTGAATGTTTACAACAGCTGTGTAATATTTTCTGGCAGACGAAGTTGATGACGAAAACCAGATAAACCAATATAAAGTTCATCCTGCAAGGCTCATAAATAACTTCAGAATGTGCAAAGAATAGAGTTACAAATAACATCTTCATATAAATGACTGAATGAGGGAAAAAAAAAACAACTTGAATATATCATCAAGCTAGAGACAAAATGAATAATGAGATCTGTTGGGTATTTTTGCAATGGGAAAATACCAAAACCAAACATTAACTGAACACAGAGTTAATGCTCTGTTTTTCCTCTACTCCAGGATCTTTTGTGCACAGGGAAGCTTTAAAAACATAGAGTTAATGCTCTGTTTTTCCTCTACTCCAGGATCTTTTGTGCACAGGGAAGCTTTAAAATTTTTTTTACTGAACAGAGTATTTCACCACCATAAAATGATTTCTATTCATTAAAATAAATTCACTGAGACATATTAATCCTCTTTCACTCAGAGGGATTCACAAAACATTACAAAAGAAATTACTCTGTCTCCTTGGAAATTTTACACCACTGTGTGTAAAAATTTCATTTACATTCACTGCTGTGTGAAAAACAAAAAATTACAAGGATTTACAGTTTTACCTTTTCACTGTTGTGTGAAACAATTCATGGTTTTACATACAAAACCTCCCTTGGTTTTCTTCTTTCACTTCTCGACCTTTCCTCCTGCACTGCTGTGCGTTTTTACATTACTTACTTCCCCTGCATTACAATGCCTATTCAAAAAAAACTTGTTTTCGCACTACTATGCGATCCTCTCATACCATTCCCTTTTTGCACCAACTGTGCGTTTCACCATTTCTTCACAAAGGTCATTGGAATAATAAACATAATGCATATCTTATGCACTGCTGTGCATACATCCTCTTTCACGCTGCCCCTGTTCTTTTTCTTCTACACACTGCTGCGTGTTTTCATTGCATATTCAATGAACAACAAAAACCATTACATGACAATACAATTTCTTGTGCCATACTGCCGTGGACAAAAAAACAATATAATTAAAAACATTTACCAACATTCTATGACCTCAATTAATTTCATTAATTATTTCAGCATGGCGGTCACTTAATTTAGTGAGCCTTGCATACGGTTTTAACAGTGATACAAAGGTCAAACAAAGAACTTTTACTTCATGTAAGTCATGGCGCAGACCTGTACGCAGCCCTCGTTCAATCAGACGGTGGACAACATTGCCTTTAATCGGACGGGTATCGGGTGCCCAGTTTTGACCAACATTTATCGTCCGATAAATGTCAGAGGGTGATGTCACCCCAATCCACGTGTCAACCCTAAATTGTATCGGAGTCGTTTGTCTGGAAACCACTTTATGCCAAAGAGTGGTGCGATATACTTACCGGCGGTTTTCTGGTTTGCTGCTGTGGTTTCCCGCGCGTGGTTGAAATTACAAATTCAACACTCCCCTTTAATTTCAACTGCTGGGCATTCGGTCATACCCAGACACTTCCTCACATAGAGAGATTCACCAACTACTTATGATGCAGTTCCACAAACAACAAAATAGTCTTCCTTTTAATAGAGGGATTAACCTGAAACTGTGCTTAAGAACACCTTCCTCATGACAGAGGGATTCACCATAACAATGTGCTGAAGAACACCTTCCTCTTGACAGAGGGATTCACCTGTGACTATGCTGAAAAGCATCATCCTCTTGATAGAGGGATTTACCATGTCACTGTGCTGAAAAGCACCTTCCTCTTTAACAGAGGGATTCACTAAGGACTTCACCTCCTCTCACGGAGGGATTACTGCCAAACACTGCTTTAGATGCAGTTTCAAAATAAAACATTCATTGCACTGTTGTGCATACTCATTACATTGTTCTTTTATGCTGCTGCATATTCTCTGCTGCACTGTTGTGCCATCTTCTTTGCTGCGTCTACCCCACACTGTTGTGTCAACACTTGTTGTTGTGTTGCTGCACTTCACTTACATTTCTTTGCAAACTCTGCATTGCTGTGCATTCTTCAAAGACATAATACTTTGTCTTTTCTGGAACAATTACTCTGTCCCACCTTACAAATTTACACTGCTGTGTGTAAACATTTCTTACATTCACTGCTGTAGCATATGTTGCATTTCAATTCAATGAACAACACATTCACTATACTTACATTTATTGCTGTAAAGGAAAATTTTCTTTTACATCTGCTGCTGTCCATTACCTTTCATTTCTTCAACAAAAACTTCATGCTGCTGCATCTTCTTATTTGCATTGCTGTGTAAAAACACATTTCTTCACTCTCTCTTAGTTCTGGTTTCATTTTCTTTGCACTACTGTGCTTCTCCTTCTTGCCATCACGCTTCTGCCTTTTCTTATGCACTGTTGTCCATACCCATAACCATAGACTCTGTCATTCCTGGGTTTTTATTTGCAGTTGCGTTGCCTCTGCAATTTGCATTATGGCTGCCTTTTGTTTCATCATACTGCTGTGTGCCCATACACTAACTCTTTACTCTCCATTACTTGCACATAGAGAGAAATCATCCTCACACTGTTTTGCGCCGCATTCTCCACACAAAAAAAATTAACACGGGCTGCTGCCTTTTCTTTTTACACCCTTGCTTCACACAATCTTAGTCTTCATTCATTTTTTTACACAATGCACTGCTGTGCAGTTCCTTTCATTTTTCTGCTGCCACACATTATCATTCACCCATGTGCATTAAAAATCTGTTGTCCCTGTTTCTCTTTATGCATTTGTTTGCATGCTGCATTGCATATGAAGAAAAACATTATATTTTTTTTACTGCTGTGTATTGTACTCACTCTGTTGTGAGTATGTTCTCTCACATTACATAGAAGGAAACTACCTTCCATTGCTATGCATTTCAATGCATGTGCTCCATAACAAAAAAAATTCAAAAACTGTTGTTTTATGTACTATCTTCCCACTGCTGTGAGGGTCTCCATGCTTTGCATAATTTTCTTATTGCACTGCTGCACTTCACATTTGAGCGCTGCCCCTTTTTCTTCTCTGCTTTTATGGCAGATTTAACTTCATATTTTTCCCTTATAAAAAAAAGTCTTCATCAAAGAGTGACTGTTGAGACAGTTCAACAACAAAAAATTACAAGCTTCCCTTTAATGTGTGCTTGTCTTCTTTTGGCAGACTCTTCTCAAAACAAATTTAGATCCACTGAGGAGTTCAAGGGATTTTCAGATTGCCTTTCCTTCCTTCTCCATACTTGTGTAACTTTCTTCTTTTGCATGGGTCTAGCTTGTGTAAGAGCCCATGTCAAGTTACAATCTCGTGCCATATGCTCAATGTTATGACACTTGAAACATTCAACATTGTTTATGAATAAAAATTCATGATTTCTTCTTGTGAAATTATTTCTTGGAGATTGTCGGGGACCGCAACATCTATCTCCATGAAATGCTCTACAGTCTTTTGCCATATGACCAAAGTTTGAGCAAGAACAACAATAACCAAAAAATGAACTTTGGTACCTGGGATATGGAGGTTTCCTTGATGTACTTCTGAAGCCTTGCTGCCTTGAGATCCTTTGATGATCACCATTGCTTCTTGTCTTTTTGCCATCAGCTACATTTCTTCTTGGAGCTGGTTTTCTACTTGGAGCAGGATCTCTTCTATTGCAGCCTTCATTTTTCTCCTTGCCTTTGCTGGAACTAGGAGCATCACCATTTCTTTCTGGCTTCTTCACATCTCCTTTGCTTAAAGCATTTTCATCCTTGTTTGAGGATTCACCTACATACCCAAGTCCTGATTTATCAGATGGAGATCTGTGATAGCTGAGCATGTCATCCAAAGCTTGAGAGCTCTTCATGATCTTGTTCATCCCTTCAACCTTCTTCCTGAGGAGGACAATCTCTTCTTCCAATCTTTCACACTCAGTATTCTTCTTTGCAAGTTGTTCCTCAGTTTCTTCCTTGCTACGAGTAGCTTCAGCTGCTGCTATTTTAAGAGAGATTATATTTGTCTTCATTTTGGAGATTTCTGCTTGACTGCTCTCCATTTTCTTCTCAGCTTCTTGTGCCTGCTTCTTGGCTTCTAGTAGCTCAGACTTAAGGGAGGATACCTCTACCTTGTACTGTCCAATCTCTTCTACAAGTTTGCTCACTCTCTTGTGCCTTTGTTCAAGTTGACTTGACAAGGCATCTTCCTGCTTCTTTGCTTTATTCAACTGATTTGTCATGGATATGACTTCTTCATGATGCTTCCTTTTGCTTTCATCAAGTTCCTTCTTAAGCTTGGCAAGCTCTTCATCCCTTTCTTGCACTTGAAGCTTGATGAGGTCAACCTTCTCATTTTCAGCTTCTATGATGGGTTCAGAATTTTCTTCTTGACTGATGGTCATGGTCAGTGCTCCCTTTGCATGAAGGTCATGAAGTCTGTCCCATATATCCTTTGCTGATGAATATTTTCCTAGATTCTTCTTTACAAAATCAGGCAGCCCATCCAAGATTGTCTTTGCTGCTTTTGCATTGTACTCCTTGGATTCTCCATCCATTTTTCTATCATCAATCACTGACTCCCAAATTTCAATGCCTTCAGACTGTAAGAAAGTCCTCATTTTTATTTCCCATATATCAAAGTTCCCATTTAACCTTGGAGCCTCAAATAAAATGCTTTCAAATAGTTTGCTTTCTATTTTAATAGAAGAGGGAGACACAACCTTAGGGGATTTAGACACTTTCTTCTTTGACCTTGCCATTTTTAACTATTTTTAAAATCCCTGACCGTGTTTTTAAAATGACTCACTGTTTCTTCAACAACTCAAAAACTTGAGAAATACCTGAATCCCTTTTGGCTGAAACTTCACACAGCTGGAGAAGCTTTACTGTTGCTGCAACAAGGGTCTTTCCTTCAGCTTCTTTGACACTTCAAAGAGCATGAACCTGCTCTATCACCATCAAAGAGCCTGGACTAGCTCTGACACCACTGTTGGGTATTTTTGCAATGGGAAAATACCAAAACCAAACATTAACTGAACACAGAGTTAATGCTCTGTTTTTCCTCTACTCTAGGATCTTTTGTGCACAGGGAAGCTTTAAAAAGAAATTTACTGAACAGAGTATTTCACCACCATAAAATGATTTCTATTCATTAAAATAAGTTCACTGAGACATATTCATCCTCTTTCACTCAGAGGGATTCACCAAAACATTACAAAAGAAATTACTCTGTCTCCTTTGAAATTTTACACCACTGTGTGTAAAAATTTCATTTACATTCACTGCTGTGTGAAAAACAAAAAATTGCAGGGATTTATAGTTTTACCTTTTCACTGTTGTGTGAAACAATTCATGGTTTTACATACAAAACCTCCCCTGATTTTCTTCTTTCACTTCTTGGCCTTTCCTCCTGCACGGTTGTGCGTTTTTACATTACTTACTTCCCCTGCATTACAATGCCTATTCAAAAAAAACTTGTTTTCGCACTACTGTGCGATCCTCTCATACCAGTCCCTTTTTGCACCAACTGTGTGTTTCACCATTTCTTCACACAAGTAACGGAATAATAAACATAATGCATATCTTATGCACTGATGTGCATACATCCTCTTTCACTCTGCCCATGTTCTTTTTCTTCTACACACTGCTGTGTGTTTTCATTGCATATTCAATGAACAACAAAAACCATTACATGACAATACAATTTCTTGTGCCATACTGCCGTGGATAAAAAAACAATATAATTAAAAACATTTACCAACATTCTATGACCTCAATTAATTTCATTAATTATTTCAGCATGGCGGTCACTTAATTTAGTGAGCCTTGCATACGGTTTTAACAGTGATACGGAGGTCAAACAAAAAACTTTTACTTCACCTAAGTCATGGCGCAGACCTGTACATAGCCCTCGTTCAATCGGACGGTGGACAACATTGCGTTTAATCGGGTATCGGGTGCCCAGTTTTGACCGACATTTATCGTCCGATAAATGTCAGAGGGTGATGTCACCTCAATCTACGTGTCAACCCTAAATTGTATCGGAGTCGTTTGTCCGGAAACCACTTTATGCCAAAGAGTGGTGCGATATACTTACCGGCGGTTTTCTGGTTTGCTGTTGTGGTTTCCCGCACGAGGTTGAAATTACAAATTCAACAAGATCAGCACTGCCCAACTCAGCACTGCCCAACTGTCAAAACTTCATATCAAGTCGCCTTTTACATTGATGGAGCTACATCGAGCTCGCATTGGTTAGCCTAGAAACCCAATTTGGACATTTCATAATCAAAGTTCCAGCTTGCATTGGTTAACTTAGAAACCCAATTTGGACATTTCATCATCAAAATTCCAGCTTGCATTGGTTAACTTAGAAACCCCTTTTTGCCATTTCATCATCAAAATTCCATTCTTCTGGGGAAGAAATATTGATTCCACTGGTATCAGCGTGTCCAGTTGATTCTGGAAATTGAAGCGATGCAAGGAAAGAATCCATGTTTGGTTCATCAATTGAATTGGATTTTAAGGTCGCCTGGCTTGTTTGGGGCTGCAAAACATTCTTCCCAATCAATGAGCTAGCATTCTGAAGAATGCCTTCAGGAATATCCATTGTTGCTTGCCCTGCCACATTTCCCACCATAGTATTGTTGTTGCCCTCAGAAATACCAATTATATTAGCCCATTTGGCCAAATCAGTAGTGCTGAGTGCAGATGATGTATTAACATCATCAACCCCTTGAGGTGAACACCAATCATCAAAATAACTGCGATTATAATCTGAATTCAAATTCCAAAATTCAATATGATTTTCAACAGACTGAACGTTAGACACAAATTCTGATATGTTCTCAGAATTGATGCCCTATTCAAATTCTGACATGAAGTTCTCAGAATTGATGCCTTGCACTCGATCATGAAATGGTACAAGTGGTGTTTCAACTGAGCTGATATGTATATCCCCTGGTATAGGTGAGTCACCAGATCTACTTTGTAAGGGTGGTGTAATGAAGTTCTCAGAATTGATGCCTTGCACCTGATCATGAAATTGTACAAGTGGTGTTTCAACTGGGCTGATATGCATATCCCCTGGTATTTGTGACTCGCCAGATCTACTTTGTAAGGGTGGTGTCATGAAGTTCTCAGAATTGACGCCTTGCACCTGATCATGAAATGGTACAAGTGGTGTTTCAACTGAGCTGATATGCATATCCCCCGGTATTGGTGACTCACCAGATCTACTTTGGAAGGGTGAATCAGATTGAAAGATCTGACCGACCCCATAGTCACGAACTCATTCTCACTAATGGCGACACTGCCAGAAGCTACTGTGTCTCCAGACATGGTGTCTCAAACCCAATGGAAACTTGCGAATTAAACCTCAAACCGAACTGAAACTTTCGTATCAAGCCTCCACTTGCAGAGTCTCTCCCACAGTACCCAAGTTTTGCAAGTGCAACAACGACTGCTTAGAATTTTTATAGACGTAAGAGATCTAGTAAATCCCCCGGAGAATCCGGAATTTTTGCGTAAGGAATCAAATGGGAAACGAATAGAAATGGAGCATTCACGGCTAAATCGAAAAATGGCCCCGGGCTCCTATCCCGCTCGTCCGGGGCCGCGAAACCATTTATTGCAGAATGTTGGCCAGCCATGCAATCTGGTTAAGTTAGTTAACATTTGGCCCATTTACAGATCACTCTAATGAGTTACAAATTCAATTGGGTTAAAAAAAAATATTTGTTTGAATCCATGACCAGTTCATTAGGGTTAAAAAGAATATTTGTTTAAATTCATTATCGTTAAAAAATAACATTTATGCGCGTTTTTGGAAATGTCTCTGCATTACTGGTCATTTGTAGTTAGAGGTGTTTGTTTGGTAGGGACTTGTAAAGGAGGTCTGATATGCAATATTCCGATCTGCAGTTGTTTATAATGCGATTTTTTAAAGTTTTTTCGGTGGTTTTTTCCGGTAAAAATTTGGCAGCAATTTATTGGAATCGCAAGTTTGATAGCTAGTTTCTGCACAATCAAAGCGTCCCAGGGTTTTTCAGGATGGTGAATCCAAATATGCAGTTAAAAAACCATTTTAACTGCAACAAATCAAGATTTAACCTCAATTTCTTAATCTGGAATCTCTAGAAAGTCGCATTATAAACAACTCCTTCCAATCAAGGTTGTAATTGCAAATTCGGAGCAATTGTCAAATTTGATGGTTTTTGAAATTTTAATCTTTACTTTATTATTTTAATATATTGGTAGATTCCAAATTTTATAGATAAGTAAATTACATTATAACGGGTAATTTTTTTATTAAATTTATTTATCAAATTCCCATTTTCAAATTTAACGGTTTTTAAAATTTTAATATTCACTTTGATTATTTTAATAAAGAATATTAGTAGAGATGAAATTTCTTGAATAGGTAAATTACACTATAACATATAACTTTTTTATTAAATTTACTCATCAAATTCCATCTCAATCCCAAACTTATCGTTACCTAAAATAAAATAGTTAAGAAATAAAATATTATTAATTTCAATGTGATAAAACTCATTAAATAAAATGTTGAGTGGTGAAATATAATTAATTTTGACCATGCCCCAAAAGTTAGGCACCTCAACAATATCATAGTGTTCACAATGATCATGAAATAAAATATAATTAATTTTAGTTGGACAAAACTCATTAAATGGAGTGGTAGATATGAAACAGAATTAATTTTGACCATCTAAATTCATTAAATAATAAGTTAGCGTTTACCCATAGGTCGTACACCTCAACATATCACACAATGTTTCAAAGGTTTACATAAAACCTCTATCCTAAAATATTTTTTAGTTATATATAAAATCCGGTTAAATGTGGCTTATAAGTTAATTTTCTCACTATTTTCATTATTTAAAAAATACTCATCAAAATTGTAATAGATTTAGTGGTTATCAAAAATATTGGTTATATGTACAATTTTAAAGTTAAATTTAGTTTATGAGTCGATTTTTTTTAATTAAAAAATAATTTACCAATTAAAATTATCGTTACTTAAAATAAAATAGTTAAGAAATAAAATATTAATAATTTTAATGTGACAAAACTCATTAAATAAAATGTTGAGTGCTGAAATATAATTAATTTTGACCATGCCCCAAAAGTTAGGCACCTCAACAATATCACAGTGTTCACAATGATCATGAAATAAAATATAATTAATCTTAGTTGGACAAAACTCATTAAATGGAGTGGTAGATATGAAACAGAATTAATTTTGACGATCTAAATTCATTAAATAATAAGTTAGTGTTTACCCATAGGTCGGACACCTCAACATATCACACAATGTTTCATCGGTTTACATAAAACCTCTATGCTAAAATATTTTTTAGTTATATATAAAATCCGGTTAAATTTGGCTTATAAGTTAATTTTCTCACTATTTTCATTATTTAAAAAATGCTTCATCAAAATTAAAATAGATTTAGTAGTTATTGGATTAAAATTATAGTTACTTAAAATAAAATAGTTAAGAAATAAAATATTATTAATTTTAATGTGACAAAACTCATTAAATAAAATGTTGAGTGGTGAAATATAATTAATTTTGACCATGCCCCAAAAGTTAGGCACCTCAACAATATCACAGTGTTTACAATGATAATGAAATAAAATATAATTAATTTTAGTTGGACAAAACTCATTAAATGGAGTGGTAGATATGAAATAGAATTAATTTTGACCATCTAAATTCATTAAATAATAAGTTAGTGTTTACCCATAGGTCGTACACCTCAACATATCACACAATGTTTCAACGGTTTACATAAAACCTCTATCCTAAAATATTTTTTAGTTATATATAAAATCCGGTTAAATGTGGCTTATAAATTAATTTTCTCACTATTTTCATTATTTAAAAAGTACTCATCAAAATTATAATAGATTTAGTGGTTATCAAAAATATTGGTTATATGTACAATTTTAAAGTTAAATTTAGTTTATGAGTCCATTTTTTTTAATTAAAAAATAATTTACCAAAATTATGGTGCATTTAATATGTACAATTGCTTTAAAATGTTAAAAGAAATATTAAATCTATATACATTTTTTAGATTAAATTTACTTTATAAGTTAATTTTAAGAATTTTTAAGATAATTACTATTTTTTAATTATTTAAAAAATGATTTACTAAAATTATGGTTGATTTAGTTATTAAAATTGTTTAAACATGTTATTAAAAATAATAGGTTATGAAAAGTTTAAAAACTTTCCATAAAAAATATATTATCAGAATTTTATGGACCCGTTTCCAACTATACAATGTGGTTTCTGACGATAACCAGTGTGTGGGGTTTCTGATGATAAACCAAAATAATTCGAAAAAACTCTAATAATGTGTTTTTTACCAAATTTTTTCGTACTTTCATATCAATCACAAAAACCCAAAACATCTACCAAATATTAAATTATATAAATAATTATATTATTTAATTAAATTTATGATCAAATTCTTAATTTATTTTAATAAAAAATAAATCACCATGAATAATTTTTTTTGTCAAAAAATCTTTACTATAATAAGGGTAGGTATTTAATATTGATGATGATGATGATGATGGTTAACGTCCGTTGAGACCAAACATTGGTCTATTGGACCTAAAGAAACAAATTATTTATTTTGATTTAAGATTTTATTCCTATGCTCAAAAAGTTTGGAGAGAAGCCTCCCGAGCTCACTATAATTTTGACATTGCAAAAGGCTAGGAAGGTCAGTATTGTAACAAAGATTGTGAAACTCAGATCTAATGTGGTTGTACCCGGGGCACTCTAAGAGGAAGTGGTTTTCATCCTTGATGCTCCTATTCTCACATATATAGCAGATCCTTTCCATCCATGGCGTTTTAGGAATTGCCCAATGACTTGTATCACTATGGAACTCTTGAGAATTCATTCTTCTTTGCTATATTAATTTTCTTCTTTGAGCTAGTTAAAATAGAGAGATACTTTGATCTTCTAGGGTGGGGTTGATGACCTTCTTATTGATGATCAATTATATCATTATTACATGTGTGATCAATGAATTAAAAACATCAACAACTTTGGTTTAAGTTATACTCTTAAGTTTTATAAATGGAAAAAAAGAAAAAGAAAAATTGGTTTTAAAAATACTTAAGATTATTATTATTTTAACTTAATTAGATTTTAAAATTTGATATTTAAAATCTAATGTTTAACATTTTTCAATATGTCCTGTTGAGATTAGAGCAAAATTAAGAAGTATTCAACATTACTTTACAACATCTCTATCTTACTAGGTTGGAGAACTCCTCCCGACCCAATAATAAAAATATTCACTTCCTCATAATATTATATATATTATATTTATATATATATATATTACTTTTCATATTATTTATTAAAACTAATTATATTTTTATTTTATTTAAAATATTAATATTAATTAATGTAAACATATATATTGATAAAAAAATTACATTAAATTTTTTTTTAATAAATTAAAAAAGAAAAAGTGATTATGTTATTGGTAATCTTTGTTTCAAAAAGATATTGAAAAAATTCAACATTTATAGTAGACATTTCACCCATTAACAAATCAAAGCACCATGTTATTGATGATTGGAAACATACTAGAAACTGTGAATGCTCCACCCATCATTACATCAATACACTTAAAATAAAATAAAATTATAAAAAAATAATATAAATAATTATATAATATAACATGTTTGACACTGCACCCATCATCACATTAACACACTTAAAATAATATAATAGTATATAATAAAAAACATGTAATATGATATAACTGAATAATCAAAATTTATTTAATCTATTTAGTTTGAGTATGAGTATGTAGATATAGCTTTGTTTTGGAAACATATGTATGCTCAACCCATCCTCACATCAATATATTTAAGCTTTTTGTAAAAGGAATATCTATTTTATACTTAAAAGAATTTTATATAATATATATTTATACATTTAAGCTTTGAGGGTTAGCTCAATTGGATGAGTCTCATTCTTAAAGCACCTTTGCTATTGAGAGATCACTAATTCAATTCACCATTAGGCAAACAATTCGTTCTGACACCATTAAAGCCAAGCTCCATCGTTGACGTAGCAATCACCAATCTCCAGCGTCCTTGAACCGAGGCAAGCTCCATCCAATCTCCAGTGTCCCTGAACCAAGGCAAGCTCATCACCAAGCTCCAGCGTCGTGAACCAAGGCAAGCTCCATCCAATCTCTAGTGTCCTTGAACCCAAGAAAGCTCCATCCAATCTTTAGTGTCCCTGAAAAATTAATTTGTAATTTAGAAAACTATTATTTAAAAATATTTAAATCTTTCTGAACAAATAGTATCTAGAGGGACCTTCAATTTTCTTAATTTTTTTTCAATGTTTTTACATGATTAGTTTAAAATTTTATCACTTTATACACTTAAATCTTCAAAATCAGTTATATCAAATTTTTAATTATTTTTATTAAAATTAAATCAAATAAAAAAACAATATCAATCTATCTGTAATATCTTGAATTTGTCAAAAATATATATTTAAATTATAAATATTGCAGGAACTGCAAAACCAATGATCAAAACCAGCAAAATAGTAAAAAATTTGATGGGTATTTTAAGTTTAGAACTTTGTTAAAATGATCAAAGTAAAATAATCAAAATAACACTAAATTACAAAACTGATCAAAACCAGCAAAATAGTAAAAAATTTGATGGGTATTTTAAGTTTAAACTTTGTTAAAATGATCAAAGTAAAATAATCAAAATAACACTAAATTACAAAACCAATGATCAAAATTCATGAAAACTGTAAATTTAGTGGGTGTTTCAGATTTAAAATTCTGTAAATTTAGTGGGTGTTTCAGATTTTAAAATTCTTACTCTTACTTGGTTGAAAAAAATAGAATTTATTCTAAATTAATAACGTTTGGGATTTAAAAATTTTACTCTAATCTAATAAGAAGGGATGAAATTTATTCAAAATTAATGAGTGTTTCAGATTTAAAATTCCTACGCTAATAAGAGGGTAGAATTTATTCCAAATATTCTCTTCCGTAAGTATTGGAAAAGCTATAAAGTCTTACCTATCGGCTAGCCACATATCTGCTCGCCAATACACTGCTCATAGATAGCCAATACACAGTGCTCATTGAAGTCTTGCCTATTTGCTACACAGTGCACAACTTTTTTGCTACACAGTGTACATCATTTTTGAATTTGTTTTTATTAGTGGGATTTTAAAATATTTCCAAAATCTATTATCTTCTGAATTATTTTTATTTCTCCAAAATAATGCTGATCCATTAATTTCTTACTATTCTTTATTTTCAAATTTAATCCATTCTAAATTATAACGATTAATTTTTTATTTTTTTTGGTTTTCAATCTCTATCCTTTCTGAATTATAAAGATTAAACTAATTTCTTGTTTCAAATGCCACAATGTAATATCCCCAGAATGTTGTAAATATTTTATTTACAATAGTGAAAACAAACTGAAGGATGATGGTTATTATCTGTTTGAATTAATTAATATTTTTATTTTCTTGAATGAAAATGAGAAATGATTTCCTAGTGAAGAGGAGATCATGAAACTTCTGAGGAGGGAAGTTAAAAGAAAAAGTTGTTGGAACCCTAACTACCTCCCCTAACCGTGGAGGGCTTCTAGGAAAAGGAAGTGAGGGGAGGAAAAAAATTGTGCTATAGAAATAGGAAGTGGAAAAGGGGAAAAAGCTTGCTATGTCTGGTGATGATCAGATAGCAAGGGCACAGAGCGCGAGCAACCTGCAAAAGACTGTACGTCTTTGAGCAAGCTAGGGGGGAGATTTGGTTTCAAAAGACAATCTCATGGTCGGATGGTTTGACTAGCTAAAGAATGAGAGTTGACCTCTTCCTCTGGAGTTACTTACTTGGACACAACTCAGGTATGAGGTATCAACCGAAGACAGTGCTAATATTTGAACTGAATTAGAAGTGTTATTCTTCTGCAAGCAATAGGTTCCTAGAGTTTATAACCGAAATAAATATAGCAAATTTCAGATACTTTCTTTATATACAGAGTTTACTATTTCCGAAAGATACTTGTAGCAAGTGCAACTATTGAGGTGGGTCACTCTCATTTAAGAAATTAGTTTATATTCTCTGTTTAAAAAAAAAACTCTATTCAGAGTGGAAAGTTGATTTCTATTTTGTTGAAAAACTCCGTTCTAACAGTCTAAAGATTGCTGGTAGAATAATTCTGTTGCAAAGAAAAAATTATAATTCCTTTACAGTGCAACTATCGAGGTGGGTCACTCTCATTTAAGAAATTAGTTTATATTCTCTGTTTAAAAAAAAAAACTCTATTCAGAGTGGAAAGTTGATTTCTATTTTGTTGAAAAACTCTGTTCTAACATTCTAAAGATTGCTGGTAGAATAATTCTGTTGCAAAGAAAAAATTATAATTCCTTTACAGTTCCATTCAATGCGGAAATGAAAGATAAGACCATAGTGAGGAAAAACCAATTAGGCCACATGGGCTAATGTATTTTCAAATATCAAAATTGTATGATAATATAAGAACCCTAGGACTATGTACAGTTCTTAAATAAAACAACGAAAGTGGAAAAAGCTTTCTCATCTGCATGACTAAATAAAGAATTGATAATAGATGTCTTGTTTGTAAGTAACCTAAAGACAAATGTAGAAGCAGATTAACCATGTTCTGGAGTGGATAACAAGTCCGAGGTATGCGAAACAAGGGTCGCTCTACCCCGTGGTTAGGGTTATGAACCGCGGATGAGTCCAAGAATCCCTGAGTCTGAAGCATAATAGTGGAACCATGTTGGGTCATAACTGAACCTTTCGAGGGATGAAACCCTCATGATTATAAAGCCATAGGATTTGCAAAACAGAAGGCAATCTTATAAAAGAAATTGGTGCTGAGGGAAAACATTAAAACATTGGCCTTGTATTAATAGGCTCTGATATTTACAAACCAGAATCACGCACAGTAAGAATAAAGCCAAAAACCCAAATGCGGTTATCAAAAGACTCTATATCTGACATTCAATTTTATAGGTAAAGAACATAACTCTATGTTGGTCGAGGCCACATTTCAACTTAAAATACATAGTTTCAACACAATACTTCCTTGAAATTTGAATAGTCCCAACAAATATTTGTGCAAGCATAAAAGAATGAATAAACAAATGTATTACATTTACACAATAGATAAAAGGGTCTAATGCAGGTGGGCATAGTCCCAACTATGCACTAGGTCATCCACATTATAACTGAGAAAATTCTATACAGTTCTTCAACTTGGAAATTCCAGTATAATTACAAAGATAATAAACTATCCAGAGTCTAGATATTCCTGTGCAGTAGAAAGCACCGAGTTCGTAAAGGGAACAACGCCCTTTATTAACAAATCTTACACAGAAGAAAACCCCAGAAGGGAAGATCCTTTGACAAACTTGGGGAAACCTCTTAAAACCCTAACCATTTGATTCTATATGTTGTCATTAAGACCGAGAAGCCATATAATATGTAGAGTACCAAGACTTAGACATCACCCTAAAACTTAATCCTTCAGCTCGAGGGCACCACGCTGGGATGTACTCTTACCTGGAAACCCTTAAAGCCCAAAGCTGCAGGAGCGCCTTTCCACCAGGTGTAGCTGAGAGATTCGAGGCGTTCAACAGGCATCCTACATGGTACCATAGCCATAAGGTATTCGATTAATGTGATTGATAAAACAAATACAGAATAGTTGAGACAGCCAAGAAAAAAGGACAATGCTAGAAAGCATCCAACCCAAACATGTCATACCCGGGAGATGTCGAAATCGCCACTGAAGGAGCACCTCTCCTTCTGAAATAGTTAAGAGCCATAGCTATACCCGGAAGATCCTGTGAGTAGCATGAACCCACATAAAAATAAAACATGATTAGAGCAACTGGTGAACACGTAGCGCTTCCAGCTATGAATGTTTAAGAAGGTAAGCATGTAATAGCTCTGCGGAAACACAATTTACCTAAAAGGTCTTGTCCGCTGCCAAACCCTGAGTCTGAACAATACCGACAACTTGAACGTAATTCTGTCCTCCCATTCTACTGGAGCTACTAATGGAAGGGCCAAACCAGAGTAGGCTCCACAAGAGAGCTGCCAAGCAAATGAGGTCAATCTCATCGCATTCCAAAGAAGAGGTAAGTCCCGAGAAGGTCGCCACCGTCGGATTGCGAGAGATATTATGCACTGTTGATGAGGGCAGGGTTTCCAATTAGGCTGATGAGACTGGACCGCCTGCCTTTGCCACGTACAGGATGAAGCAGGTAGAGTTAATAACATTCGCAGCAAGCATGGAAAGCCATGTGATGGCAGAAGCATAAAACGCAGGTTGGAGTCTATTTGCAAGCCGCGTGGACCACTAAGCATGAAACCAAACCCTCTGAATTAAAGTTCTTATTAATGACACTAGTACAATAGTGATTACAACAAAATCTAGAGCTGCGTGCATACCAAGAATTCAATATTATGGAGAAACTTTATAGTTATGTAGTAAAAAAAAATTATGAGGTATGTCATTTCTGTAATTTAATAAGGTGGAGTCATTACAAGTGGTATGAGAGCCAAGTTTCAAAAACTGCGGCCTCTAGGAAATAAACAGATAAAGTATATTCATTTTATTTCCATTTCTATTGTGTATTTAAAGAAAAAAAAACAGTTAATGCATTAACCCTTCTTCTGTTACTTTTCTTATGTTAAGTACAGGAAAACAGAAGACCGCCAATATGAGAAGAGCAGACAATGTTTCGCATAGGTTTGTGGTGGGTCAGGGACCTGCAACAGGCCCTGAAAATAACCCAGAATTATGGGTACAGCTTGAAGAGGAGGCTCGCAATACGAATCTTGCAATATTAGAGACAGTAAAGGAGTTAAAAAATGAAATGGCCCGATTGCGGGAGGATAACGTGAGGTTAACCATGGAACAGGAAAGGATTTTAAAGAGCCTATCTGACAAGCAGAATCAGCAACCGCTGAATCCCAGCACTGAGCAGCAAAGGGTGTCAGAGGAGCAAAATCACCACACAGAACCAGAAGAGTCAGAAGGAAGGGAGGAAGAACGAGAAGAATGATTTGATAATGCTTCCAAGCAACAGACATCAAAAATGCAACATATAGAGTTGCAAGGGGAATTTCATAAGATCAAACCGCCACACTTTGACGGAGAATTGGAGGAAGCAGCTGAGGCATGATTGATTATATGAACAAATACTTCCAACTATATGAATACGATCACAACCTCAAGGCACGATTGGCCATTTTCCAATTACAGGGAAAAGCCACCCTATGGTGGGAAGAAGTTAAGATTGTAAGAGGAGTAAGCGAACATAATATAACTTGAGAAAATTTTCAAAAATACGTTAAGGAAAGATACCTGACCGAACGTTTTTACGAAGAAAAAGCAAGAGAATTCCATGACGTGTGACTGGGACAACAAACTATGGATAAGTTTATCACTCATTTTATTTCATTGCTCCATTATGTGCCTTATATTCGAGAGGAAAAGGCTAAAGTATATATGTTTGTCAGTAGTTTACCTTTCAACATGAGGAAAAGAATTGAGTTTGACAATATAAAGACGATGGATGAGGTAATACGTAAAACCAGAATTTGCTACCAGCAAAGTAAACAGAAGGGAGAAATCTCAGGTAAAAGGTGGATTGATAACAGAAGCAACAAGTTGGCTGGAAATAATAAAGGAAATCGAGGTGGTTGTAACAAGGGATTTGCCAAAGGAAAAAACGGCAGAAATATACAAAAGAATCTGCTCAAGTCAAAGCCAACTAATGAGTCCAGAATCAATGAACAACCTGGAAAAATAGACAATGAAGGGATAGCGAGGCCTCGAGTGCAATGTTGGGGCTGCAGTAGGCCTCATTACGTTAAAAATTGTCCTCAATGAAAGGGAACCGAACAGGTTTCCCAGATCCATGAAGCATCTACAGTGGGCGATGTAGGACATAGTTTACCAAGGATTAATGCTACCTTGGAAGATCGTTAGGTGGAGTACCAACCGACCATGGTGGAATTTGAAGGTAAGATCTTAGACCTTGCTCTAACTATTTTAATTGATCCTGGAGCTACATTAGGTTATATTAGTCCTAAGGTTGTGGAGCATTGTAAATTGCAACATGTTAAATTTAAGGACCCTTGGCTAGTACAGCTGGAAATAGGGGCAAAGAGACGAGTGCTTACTGAGGTCAATAACTTCCCTTTAAAGATAGCAGGACAACCAGTGAGGTCAATAACTGCCCTTTAAAGATAGCAGGACAACCAGTGATGGCATATTTAAATGTGCTTCCCCTTGGTTCGTATAATGTATTGATTGGTATGGACTGGTTAGAAAAACGTTGGTCCATAATTAACTGTAAAACAAAGACTATCTGTTACAAAGATGAGCTTGGAGCAAGGCAAGAGATGTAAGGAATTAAGTGGCCAGTTTAGATTCGACCAATAACTGCCTCTCAGTTAGCAAAATGCATTAGGAAAGGATGTCAGATTTATGCCATCCAAGTGGGTTATGCCAACTCGAAAAATAAAACAATCACATTGGAAAACATTCCTATGATACAAGAATTTGTTGATGTGTTTCCGGAAGAGTTTCTCGGACTGCCACCCAAGAGAAACATAGACTTTACTATCGAATTGGTGCTAGGGGCAGCCCCGGTATCCCAAGCGCCCTACAGAATGAGCACACCAGAATTGACATAGTTAAAAATGCAATTACAGGAGCTGTTAGACGAAAACTACATTTGCCCCAGTGTGTCCCCCTGGGGAGCCCCAGTATTGTTCGTAAATGAGAAAGACAGTACCCTTCGCATGTGTATGGATTTTCATCAATTGAATAAATTAACAATAATAAATAAGTATCCTCTACCCTGTATTGATGAACTTTTTGATCAAGTAAAGGAGCAACAGTATTCTCCAATATTGATTTACGATCAGGGTATCACCAAATCAGGATTAAAGAAGAAGACATAGCAAAAACTGCTTTTAGAACACGATATGGTCATTATGAGTATGTGGTGTTACCCTTTGGGTTAACCAATGCCCCCGCAACCTTTATGTGTTTAATGAACATCATATTTCATCAGTATTTGGATAAGTTTGTGCTAATTTTTATTGATGATATACTGAAATATTCCCAAACTATGGAGGAGCATAAGGAGCACCTCAGATTGGTACTGCAAACCCTCCAAGAGCACCAATTATATGCCAAGTTCAGCAAGTGTGATTTCTTTAAGGAACAAATATAATATTTGGGACATATAATCACTAAAGAAGGGATTGTGATGGATCCCGAAAAGATAAGGAACATAATGGAATGGCTGGTACCAAAGGATGTGGCAGACATCAGATCCTTATTGGGATTAGCAAGTTATTACAAACGGTTTGTAGAAGGATTTTCGAGAGTAGCTTATCCTATCACTTCCTTAAGAAAAAGGGAAGAACCTTTAGGTGGACCCCAGAATGCTGAAACAGTTTTGAGCAACTTAAGCATCTGCTCACCACCGCACCCATTCTAAGCATAGCCAATCCTAGTAAAGATTATGTTGTGTGCACGAATGCAAGTAAAGAAGGGGTAGGAGGTGTGTTAATGCAAGAAGGGAAGGTAATTGCTTATGAGTCAAGAAAATTAAAAGAGCATGAGCAAAAATATTCCGCTTATGATCTGGAGTTGGCAGCCGTCATTCATGCTTTAAAAATGTGGTGACATTATCTTATGGGAAGAAATTTTTTATTATTGATGGACCACCACAGTCTAACCAATTATTTTAGCCAGCCCACTTTAAACGCCATGCAAGTACGGTGGGTGGATTTCTTAAGTGGTTTTGATTTTGAGATCAAGCATTTGAAAGGGAAAGAGAACTGGGTGGCAGATGCTTTGAGTCAAAAATTACAATGTCTATATGAAATTTCGTGCAATAAAGGGAAAAGCACCTTCGAAGAAATGATTAAGAAGGAACCATAAAAAGATACCATATATTAGCAAATAAAACAGCAACCACAACACTCAACCAGCAAGGAAAATCAGCAAGGTTATGCTATGGATGTTGCTGGAATGTTGTATTATAAGAAAAGGTTGTATGTGCCTAATCAAAACATCATTAAAAACTTGATTTTGGATGAATTTCCTAAAATTCACTATTCTGGACACCCGGGGTATCAAAAAATGATCACTACGCTCAGAAAAGAATATTATTGGTTGGGTATGAAGAAAGATGTGGGTTAATACTTGGTACGTTGTCTGGAGTGCCAACAAATTAAAGCAAAACACCAACACCCTGTGGGGTTATTACAACCATTACCCATTCCGGAATGGAAGTGGGAAACCATTTCTATGGACTTCTCAAAGTTCGGCAGCAGTGCCGCCTTCTCTACAGCATCAAACCATTCATAGATGAGGTATTGTGTGATGTTACACCTCTGGATGTTTTTGATGTATTATTAGGCCAACCATACTTGTGGAGGCGACATGCTGTGTATGAATCAAGGCCTCACGCTGTCATTATTTCTTTTGATAATTCATTATACAGGATACCAGAGGTAGTTCCACCTACTGCCACCTCTTTGATCACTGCTAAGAAAGGCAGCAAGATCATATCACAAACTAGGAAATTTATTTTTTGTCTAGTTCGCTCCCAAAGTAAGGGGAAGATCATTGCTACATCCATGACCCCCACGCAGGGTTCCTCTACGTAGTAGCAGCAGCAAAGGAATACGGTCATGACAAAACATAGGAAAAACTTCTCCTCACCCACAGGGGTACCACACAAGCTTTAGGTGGGCAACAAAGTCTGCTTGCATCTGCAGAAAGAACACCTTACAAGAGCCCATCAGAAGCTCCGACCACTTCGACATGGTCCTTACACCAGTACCAAGGCTATGGGCAACAATGCTTTGAAGCACAACATTCCTCCATTCCTTTGCTTGCACCGAGTGTTCAATGTGGACCATCGTCGAATGCTTCCCACCATTTTTATGACACATCAAATTGAGAACAACTCAGTGACCCAGCTCAGCAGAAGCTTCCTCATCTCAGGGAGGAACTCAACGCAATGGGGACCATTGCTTCCTAAGGGGGGAGGAATGATCCAGGTGGATATTGGTGGCCAGCCACTAATTCCACTTGGATCCCCTCTAGTGCTTCCTTCAGTTTTTTCAATTTCCTTAATTATACCACAATTTACTATTTTTAGCAGTTTTTCGGGTCCTAAACTTCTGGAGCCATTTTGAGGCCCTAACTGACGTTTTTTGGGAAATATAGCACTACAATCTTTTTGTCAAAAATCGTCTTTTCCGTCGTATTCCTCAGAGAGATCTTTCCAATGGGCTATCATGCATGTCAAACGGAGATAATACGACCAATTCGCGACCCCGAGAAGTTGATGTACCAACTTACCCAAAAACGAGGCCCACAATTTGGCGTTTCATCTTCTAGGGGTAGGTTTTGGAATGTGAATGGTTTTCCATTGTTTCTCAACAATAAATAGGCCTTCAAGCCTCATTGTAACACAGTTTGGGAACGGTTCAAAGGCATGTAGGCACATCTCTTCTCAGAGATAAGCTACCATTTCCCTAGCTGGTTGATTTCCAATTCTGGTTGTAAGCATATTTCGGTATTTTCCATTAATGAAATGAAGTATTATTTCTGCTGCATCTCTTTATTTATGGTTATCGCATCTCTGT
>APFE030409515.1:0-12005 GCA_000404065.3 Pinus taeda | reverse complement strand
ACAAGCCTTTTAGTTTTCTTCTAACAGTTTCTTAATGATTATGACTAAACTTTTATTAGATGATTCAACCAATCCATTATGCTGGGTTAATAGGTTGTTGACTGACCTAAGGTAACATGCTAATTCTCACAAAATTTGACGATTTTATGAGATTTAAAAGACTAAGCATTATCTGTTATTATCCCTCTAGGGAAACCAAATATTGAAAATATACTCTCTAAAAACAGAATCACCACATTATTAGTAGTTTGTCTTGTTGGTATAGCTTTAATCCATTTATTGAAGTAACATTTAGCAATTAATATCCATTTATGTTGTCATCAAGAATGTGGATGAATTTATCCAATAAATTCCAACCCCCATTGTTGAAAACGAGTTTGTACTGAGATTGGCTTCAGAGGTAATGATGACAGTTTTTTTTTTTCCTTCAAAAAATTGACACTTGAAACATGCTACTACTTGTTTATGTACGTATGAAAAAGGATTTGGCCAATAATAACCTACTCTAAGGATTTTATTTATTGTGACTTTCCAGTAGTGATTCCCTCCACACTCTTTGATGAAAATTTTCTACCATCGTTTGTCTTTAGTTTCAATGAGACAATTCAAAAGGATCCTTGCTGGATCTTTCCAAAATAAGTAGCCATCAAAACAATAGAACTTGGCACTTTTAAGCTTCAATGACCGTGCTCTGGTTTCATTCATCCCTAATGGGGCTTCCAAGTTTTACAGAACATATATTATGTCATTGTACCGGGGGGAATTTCTAAGTTCATTAGATACCTTAAGAACTAACCTTTCTTTTGAATCATTGGAAAAGATTGAGGAAACATTATGCCCAAAGTGTCACAATTGGTTTCAATCATCAGTTTTTCTAGACCTTGACCTTTGATTAACTTTATTGGTTAAATCTCTAGGTCATACTCCTATAATAGTGCTATCCACTTGCCTCTTTGACCATTGTTGTCAAGCTGACTTAGGACGTCCTTTACAAAAACGTTGGGAGAAAATGCTATTACATGAGAGTGAATAGCATGTACCCTGAAATATGTTAGTGCTTTTACCAATGCAAAGGCTTGTTTTTACATAATGTTTTATTTTAACTTTTCATCTCTTAAAGTTCTACTAAAAAATGAAATGGGTCGTTCCTAATTATCCTTATTTTCTGCAACAAGACTCCTAAAATAGTGTGCTCTAAAGCCAATGAAAGGACTGTGAATTATTTTGAGAAATATGGGTTGATAAGAATGGGGCTTTAGTTATTTCTGATTTGATTTATTCAAAATATTTCTTGGCTACAAGTGTCCACTTGACTTCACTATTCTTATTTAACATGTTGTTAATTACCATTAAGATTTCAACAAATTTTGGAATGAATCTCCACAAACAATTTACTCTACCCAAAAATGACTGGACCTCCTTTTTACTTTTGGGTAACTCGGGCTTTTTATTACTTCAACCCTCTTTGTATCAATTTGGATGCCATATTTAGATACTATATGACCCAATAACTTACCCTCTTTCATAGAAAAGTGGGATTTTTTGGGATTCAGTGAAATACCAAATTTTCTGCATTTCAAAAATACTTGTGTAAGATGTTTTAAGTGCTTCAAATCAGATACTCAATATACTCTGATATCATCTAGATATAATACCATAAACTCTTTCCTTTCCCCTACAAAGGATATGTCAATTTCCCTTTGAAATGTAGCTCCCACGTTCATTAATCCAAAATTAATTTTAGAGAACATGAACATTCCCCATGGCATAGTGAAGGTTGTCTTTTGGATGCACCAATATCTGATTGTACCCTGAGAAACCATATAATATTGAAATCCTCTTTGAACCAACAACACTTTTCAAAATGTGCTCCATCTTAGGCAGTGAGTAATTATCCTTTAATGACACTTTGTTTAGATTTATGAAGTGCACACATAGTCGAATCTACCCATTATTTTTCCTCACTCGTACAAGGTTAACTATCCATTTTGAAAATCACAGAGAAATTATAATTTTACCATCCAACAACGTTTTCAGCGCTTTCTCTATTAATGGTAGCAATTTTGGATTTATTCTTCTCAATTTTTTCTTGAAAGGATTTTCATTTTCCTTTAAGGGTATAGTGTGCTGAATTATACTTTTTTCATAAACACTTAAATATTCATATTTCCATGCAAAGACATCAGACAATTCTTTTGATAAAGTAGCATATTTCTCCCTTTGCTCCTCATTTAAAGAATTGAAAATTTTGACAACTTTTGGCTCTTTTTATGTGCCTAAATTACAATCATGTAATTTATTACTATCAGGCTTCATCTTCAGTTTAACAACCACATCATTGTTGTCAAATAATTTTTCTAGGGGCACTAATCCACTAGGCAAAAAATTATTGCTTAGCTAAATTATTTTCGGGTCACCTATAACATTTAAAAATTCATATGTATCAGCCTGGTTATCTAAATCTCTATCTTCATAAATAGGACTGTAACGAAATTTATCTATCATTTATAAAAAAGCTCTTTAAGTTAATCATCTTCAAATACCTACTAGTGTTAAAGGTTGTTTGGAATGGAATGTCTATATCTCATTTCTATCTGATATTTCTTACTTGAATAAATAGGAATTTTGAACATACTTGTTGTATTACCTAGTGAATTAGTAATAGAATTTTCTTGTCTAGAAACTACTGAAATTTTGGGTTCAACAAAGAAATTATCAAATAAGTCCTAAACTTCGTTTATGTAAGCTATCATCCTTGGGTTGTTTGTCTAATATATCCCTTTAACTTGATTTATAATTAGCTCTAAGTCCCCAAAAATGTGGATCCTTTTAGCTCTTTTCTCCTTGAGTATGTTCAAATCGATGAGTAAAGCCTCATATTCAACTAAGTTATTAGAGAATTCAAAATATAACTTGAAATCTCCATCTGGTGTAATGATCCATGTACCAACTCCTGATCCCTCTTTGCAAACAGACCCATCAAAACGCATTGCTCATTTTCTATCTGAACTTGATCTTCCACTTACTATTGATTCTTCCTCCAAATTTAAATCATTATATAAAATTTGTTATCCCAAATCAATATCTACAACATAAATAGGATGATTTTATGGTTCAGTGTTACTACTGGAACACCCTCCTCCCACATCTACCCCAAGTAACTAACCAATCGGGGTAAACATGTGATGAGAAGTTATTATGATATGATTCGACCTCCTAAGTCATGTTAAGGAAGTCGAACTGATGGAAACACACCATACAGACCTTCAACATCAACAATAGGATCCCTAGGAACCATCCCAACCTTTCCGCTAACCAGCCCCTCAGTCCCACTGAGTTTTTAAGGTATTAAACCTCTAGACACTCCCATGCTATGGGCATGCAAGTGTCTAGAGAACTCTGGATTCTCCCAGAAGCATGTATGCTTGCATCCAGGGACTATTTTTAGCAAACTTGTTCTAGAGTCTGGGGAAGTTAAGGCACTTTTCAAGCCTAGAATTTCAACCACTTCCCAGAACTTTCTATAACTTTTGGAATCCATTAAACACATGATTAAAATACTAATAAACCAAAAACTAACTCTAGGACTAGGCCTGACTATCCCCAACCGAGACTGACATTCTATCAAACACTTGGCATCAATGAAATCTACAGGTTTAAATAACATATTTGAGCATAGGGGTCTCATACTTATCTAAGATTCACTATAAGGAATTGTTTCCTTATCACTTTAGCTGAAGTTTCATCCATTAAGTCATAGATACATTTTTCATTCATTTACAAGTAAAAACATGATGATAGCCATACATAGCCATTGTCATAATACATATTCATAACCAACGTAATAACAACATAAATACCAAGGAAATAACAACCATACAATCCACATATAAACCATTATAATACTCATGAGATAACAATCAGAAATAACCTCATATTAATGACGCAAAAGACAACAATGTATGGGACTACCATGTTCCACCTGACCGTAGACATGGCTGAGCCAAATCTCTCTTTAACTAGTCACCCTCGTGTCATATTCTAAGCATGAATGTGGGATATCATCAAACACATCAATCAGAAACATCCAGGGCTTCTAGAGGTCAAGCCACCTCAACCCATTAAACAATGATTCCACCTCAAGGCTAGAAATCACAAAACTATCATCAGATTTGTCTCTACCCAAACCTTCCAGGTCTCTAGAGCTTTTGTTCCAACCAAGGCTTCCAGGACTAGTAACTCAACCCACAACTGGTGCCGGGCTTCCAAAGCGTTTGTCCAACGAGAACTTCTAGGACTAGTAACTCAACCCACCAAGGGCTTCTAGATCGTTTGTCCAACCAAGGCTTACAAGACTAGTAACTCAACCCAATATGTTATATGGATTCTAGAGCATTTGTCCAACCAAGGCTTCTAGGGACTAGTAACTCAACCCAAGCTAAGGAAACAAGAGAACCGACCAAAAAAACAAAGAAATGAACCCACAACACCATTTCTATCTAGGAAATGGCAAGACTAGGCAAATGCATTGTCAATCCAGGAAATACTCCATGCCAATGATAGATCATAACCAAGAATCCACATGCATGTGCCATGCATTCCAAAACTAGTGAGGAAAATATACATGCAAATCGATACCTAGAATAAAAACATGTTGTAGCTGCTAATCCTAATGTACTCTTGTGCTTTCCTTCTCTTCCCTTTCCTTCTTGCTCCAAAACTCCAAGTATGCCACACTCTCCAAGAGTGCTCCAAGAAAACTCTAAGTGTCCAAGAATGAGAAAGAAAGAGAATAGAGAGAGAGCTACAAAACTGAACTGACCAAGCTTACACTAACCACGCCTACGGACTGATCCCCAAAAGACTTTTTATTAATGAGGCCTCTATTTTATTCATTTTCTATTATTTTCCTTCAATTTCCTCCTCACATGCAACCTGTGACCTTTCACCTTCCTTTTCTCCTAATTTCCATTATTTTCATAAATAAAATGTCAATAAATGCCTCATGCCTTTCCAAATCCATTCTCATTTCCTTTTCCAATTTCCTTTAGCCATAATAACCAAATGAACACCCACTAGGATGTTTTTCCCACTATTCAGTTTATAATAAGTGTCCCATCAATTGTGGTATTATATTTTGTTTACATGGATTTTTTACCAGGGTTATTACAGAACCCTGCCCCTTAGGGGAACACCGTCCTCAGTGTTTGATGATACCTATAACCAACAAGGCTATTGAAAACAAAACATACTAACCATGGAGCTTTATAACACAACTTGTTGCAGTATTTACAATGACTATCTGCTAAAACATGACAAACATAACGTTTATTGGAGCTTTATAACACAACTCATTGCGGTATTTAAAATAACCACATGTACACATACACATTTGCTTCACCCATCAAATAATCATATTGTCTATGGAGCTTTATAAATCCATCTCAATATAGTATTTACAATAATATACACATATGCACATTTTATCAACCAAGAAATAAAAGGATACAATTCCTACATCTACAACAAGGGAATCCAGAGGATCACACATCCACCCTCAAATTAATACCAGGATTCACCTTCTTCCCAAGAATTCCATAATCCACTATCAAAGTCAAATCTGCATCCAATGTCTAGTGCTATAATCTTGTGCCACTTTTCCTCTCAGTGAATAGTTACTAGCTCACTATTCCATGTCGCACTCCCAATGTGCATCTGATTCCATCTGGTAATGCTAATGAACAAAAACAAATCAATCCCTGACCTTCCCTTCTATGCTACAATATCCCTCGGGCAATCTGGTCACCCCCCTTCCATGCAATCATACACCTTCCATGTTCCGCTGGCACCCCCATCTCGGGTAGTCTATCCCTTGGCAAAGGCTTCCTCGCATTAGAAGATACAAAAAACAAGGCATTTCGCTGCATCAAACCATCATACCAATCATAGCATGCTCATGGAAATAAATTGACACTATTGGGTACCAGTGTCCCACAATGGCCCTGCTCTTGAATTATTTACCAACATATTGTTGCTTCTTCCAATTCCTTTCATTGTTGTTGCTAGTTCTTGCAGTCGACTTCAACCACCCAACTGAGAATTTCTGTGCTTCCTGTACCAATCCAATAATTTCCATTAGATTTAAAATAAATTCAAATCATACCTCATTGGCAGCTCATTAATAAGGTACACTTGCAGTCCTATATGCATCCTATCACAACAAGTCAAACTAGCATCTTTGACCAAATCATCATGTATAAACATATCACATCAAGTTAGCTCAAAACATAACCATCATAGATCAAAATCATAAATCACATGCAATCATCATAAACCAGAATCATAGATCACATGTAATCAGCATAGACCAGAATCATAAATCTCATGCATAATAAAACTAAACTAAAATACTGATACTTATCCTTTAATCAATCCTTAGCTTCTACCTTTGTCCTTATTTCATATGCACACTAGATAGGTTGGCACACTAGAAAAACATCCAGTGCCTTCTCCTAAACCATGTGCACATACACATAGTGTGCATCACACACATACAACCACACATGACATACACCACCATGAAATACATGCACCTACACCTGACATACCACACATACATATACACCTAGTGTACAACACAACACAATATATATGCTTACATCTAATGTATGCCACCAAATAATACACACACCTACACCCAATTTACAATGCAGTACATCATCTATACCCAATGTACAACACCACATAATACATGTACCTACACCTGGCATACAACACAACACAATATATGTACTACATAGAGTACAACACAACAAGTACACATGTCATGATACCACAACTACATAATGCACGTACATAGTATTGCATGCATGCAACATAACATGTATGACATGCACACAATACCACATGTACACCAGTAGCATATGTACAACATGCACACAGTACTACCTATAGAAAGCACCACCTGCACAATGTGTACACAACATCACATGTACACGACACCACTTGCACAACGTGTACATAACGCCACATATACATCGTACCATCTGTACAATGTGGAAACAACACCATACGTACACAACACCACATGCATGACATGTATACGATACCACATGTACACAACACCATATGCACATGTACACAACCCCACCTACACAGAACACCATATGTACAACATGTACATGGCATTACATACTCACAACACTACTTGTAAGATCATGCACAAAATACCATATGTACATATTACCACTTGTACAACATGCACACAACACCATATGTACATAGCACTGCATATACAATATGTACATATCATCATATGTATACAACACCACATATCCAACATGTGCACAACACCATATGCACACAACACTGCATATCCAACATGTACATTGTACAAAATGTACATAGCACTACATATCCAACTTGTACATAGCACCATATATACTCAATGTTGCATATATAATATTCGCACAACACTATCTGTACCACCCTGTAAGTAACATTGCAAAAACAACATGTACACACACTATATATACACAATACTGCATGTGCACAACCTCGCAGATTCAACATATACAACATATGCACAACAGTAGTACCACACATCCAAAACCACATTGTCTCTATCAAGCAACATTTTTTCCAGTATCTTATCCATGCTTGTCCCATCATGCCACAATGCACATTGCTTTCATTTCGCTGAAGTATCCCTTGGTATAGCCTGTCCATAAGATAGACATAGTATAATCACATAATATCAACTCATAACCACATGATACTAACCTCATAGATTTGTCAAGACTACTCTCCCACTTGATTCCTCATAAACCAGGAACTTCTTCATGTCATTCACCTACATAAGCAATCATTCCTCCACAAGAATGATTCCTAACGACCCTGGCAGACACCAACATACATACATACACATATATAAATATAAATATTAGCATTAAACAATCATGATATTGTCATACAACGACATACATACATACACATATATCCATATTAACATCAACATAAAACAATAATGATCTAGTCAGACAATGACACACATACATGTATACATATATAAACATCAACATAATCGTGATCACAACATAATTACCAGATATCATAAGGTCACAGTTAAGAGAACTTCATTTTTTTGTGCACACCACGCATAACATTGAGAATGATTGTTCCCACATAGCCAACACATCCAACATCTCAAATCCATTTCCTTTACCTTTCTTGATTACCTTTCCCATGACTTCCCTACCATCATCCATTTACACTAATGGATCCAACCAGTCTCATTAGTTTTCATACTCTTGTCTTTAATTTCCATTATACATGCACTAAGCTTCATCCAAACCTTACAATTCCAACACAACTCTCCTCGAGCTACATTAAATTCCTCCTTCCTTAACCAATTCCCAAGACTCTTAAAAAAATAAGGGAAAGACCGAGAAGAAAACAAGAAGATAATAACGTAAAACCAACAACAATACGACATCACAAAAAAAGTGGCATGGTCATGCACAAGACACAAACAAAGTCACAATCAAGCACAACAGATCACCAAAAGACTAAAAGCACAAGACTAGTAACAACCACCATGACTTCATCCCCAATGTTCCCAAAGCCTCCAAGGGAAAGCTCAACCTGAGCCTTCTTCAAGATTTCATAATCTCTTTTTCCATGCAATCCCCTGCATCACACTACCATAAACATGTAACTGTCAGTGCATAAATAAACATAACAACCTACTAGTTACCTTACCTTGTTGTGCCAAACATGTTGCTTGAAACTAAACACATACACGCCATTTCTCAAGGGACTCCAATTCCCTTGATAGATCCACTTGTAACGAGAGACTAGCTAATATACCTGTCAAGTACATGTTCATGATTATAGCACATATCCACATAATGTTAGACAAGATTAAGGTTAAGAATACTTCTTGTATACAAATCACTCATTCGTTTGGAACTAGGGTTTCCAAACATATCCAAAGGAATTATTGTTCAATTCCTTTCTTTTACCTTTTTACCTTTTCGCAATTGAGGCTTACTATGTATTGTCACATCACCCAACTGTTAGTTATTTAAACACGTCAACTATTACCTTGTCATGTTAATACGAAGCATGTTTCCTACAATTCTTCACACATGTCAACCACACGTTCCAAATATCAAGACAATCATATCTATCAATTTGAAATCAACCTTTACCAAGTCTAACAATCATGTCATAATCCATAGTCAATTCATAGTCATTAGACATAATGCGACAACTATCACCTATTACACTCAAGTACATATCAACTATCTCAACACATCTGTATTAGTACAATCATCCTAAAACAAGATCATTGGAACATACTCATATTATGCAATTAATCAAACATTCAACCAAATTGCAAACATATCATGTTAAATAAATCAACTAGACCACATAATAGACCCAAACACTCAAACACCAAATACACGCCATAATCAAACAATCAAGCACAAAGTAGACAACATAAGAAAGTCCATACCTTAATGTATCTTAGGGGAGGTAATCTTGTCTGCACAATCAATCTAGATTAGCACGATATAACTTCACAACATATCAAATCAACCACAAATAAGGTCATGATATCCATAATAGTCACTAGCTAACATGTCAACATCAAAAGCTCTTAAACATTTATCATTCATACATAATAATCACATTTGCACAGCCAGTTTAGATTAGTATGACATAATATCACACCATATTAACTCATACTTGAATGTCATAACCCTAACCATTCACATAGACCAATCCAACTTAGTATGATACATATAACATCAAGATCTTAATGTAATAACCCTAATGATCAAGTTACTAGCATATAACAACAAGAAGTTATATATCATGCTCATCAACAACATATAACATAATCATCAAACTAACTATCATATAACAAGAACAAGTTATATATCATGTTCATTAACAACATATAACCTAATCAATAATCTAACTATCATATAACAACAACAAGTTAACCCATAACATTCTCATCAACAACATATAACATAATCATCAAGTTATCTAACATAAAACAACAATAGTAATGCATACAACCACAGGTTACTAGCATTCATGACTATCTGACATGTGCATATGACTATAATAATAAAGTAGCATCTATCTCATATGTAACCATAGAGTCAATAGAATGAAAGACATACACAATCCTTAACCTACATACCTACATGCCAAACATGCAATACCTATATGATGATCTTCTTTTACCCCAAAGTCTAGTACTAGAAACTCACTTTGATGATCTACATCTCCTTCTCTATATCAACCAACACATTAGCATCGTAACATACCAATAGCATCATGATGACCTAATTTCATACAATGACCTCATGCACACAATCTTCACCATGAAAATACAATCACATAGACACCGACATGTATAACAAATTCATATACAACCATACACTCATAACGACACATCCCACAACAACACCATCAACCTTCAAATGGAAACATCACTACAACCATGATCAACACCATGAACATGCAACAAGCACATGGACTACAAGAATGAGCAACACATATGCAGCCGACATGAATGTATAAACAACACACCACCCATCTAGTCCGAGGGGTGAACCATGCTCTGATACCACTCTGTAACATTCTCCTCCCACATCTACCAAAGTAACCTGCCAACAGGGGTAAACATGTGACGCGAAGTTACTATGATATGATTCAACCTCCTAAGTCATGTTAAGGAAGCGAAATTGATGGAAACACATCATACAATCCTTCAACATCAGCAATAGGATCCCTAGGAGCCATCCCAACCTTTCTGCTAACCAGCCCCTAGGTCCCACTGCGTTTTTAAGGTATTAAAAATTTGGATGCTCCCATGCTATGGGCATTCTAGTGTCCAGAGTGTAGAAATTTTGAATAATTTAACACATATTCAATGGAGATTATCTTGATCATGTACTATCACGGAAAACATACACAATACATAAGCTCCTCTACGTTGATCATCAATATAGCAGCATCAATAACAATAAAACATCAAGAGCATTCACACATTAACACAGTATGTATCCCGGGGAAAGCATCTCGCTAAAAACCCCAACTATCTGTATATTAATGATTGAGTCATGTAACGTTACAAAGTACAATGCTTATCACAAGCAATCCAGTACCAGCTCCACCTGTTACACACAATACAGCTCAGATCTCAATCAATCACAGGTTCAAATATCTTCCGCTGCCATGCCTGCCTCCTCTGCTCAATACCTGAATGAGAACTGATGATAATTCCAAGGCAACCACGTATTTACTTGGCTAAATAACGTGAGCACAAGCTACAATGTGGGCAAACTCATTGGCATACTCAATCCCTTGACTTGTGTAAGATCTGATGCAAAACTATAGTCACAACTGATAGCAATCTGATTCTCTAACACCTGTCCCTGCTGAACTGAACATGCACTGACATGCAACTAAGTTAACTGATGTATTCATTAGTTGTATTATGAGTTAATAACTTGTGAATTAATTATAACTAATTCACCCAACTCATCTCTAGTCTATTTGCCAGTTAGACTAAATACAACCAGTTTAACAAAGCTAAACTGAACACAACTCCATCAACTGCACCTCCAGTCCAATAAACTCAACTCACTTGAGTTCTAACTGAAGTCCTGCATGCAAATATTAGTCATCCCATAGGTACCCACGTATTTCCTTCTGGGATCTGCATGTACCACATCCGTAGCTCATCCTGAAGTGCTCCAAGAGAATAAGACAAAGTTTATAGTCTAAATATTATTATGAGCTAATAATATTTGACTGTTCTATATTTAGACTGAGCAGTCACTCCGCTGTGGTGTAAAAATAGAAGTCCATCTATTTTTTTCCAACTTGATCAATCATCCATAAAAAACAACCTGCAATTCATAGACATGATCCATATGTCTAAAAATAGACATAGTCTAAAAATAGACTTGCACCAAAAA
>APFE030409514.1:213169-240530 GCA_000404065.3 Pinus taeda | reverse complement strand
AAATATCTAGAATGATAGAATCCAAAGTTCCAAACCCAAGTTACCCAACCAAATGGCAAGCAAATGCCAAAAACAATGGAAAAACATAAACAATGTTTAAAAAACATGAAAACAAAAAAAAAAAATTAGTTCCCATAGCCATACCAAGCCACCCATCCCAAATCAATGAAGAAGTACAAACAATTCTTTAAAAACAATGAAAACAAAAAAAAAATGGTGCCCATATGAAGTTTTTCAACAAAAAAAAATTAAAAACATAGAAAAACATTGTTTTGAAACAATGAAAACTAAAAAAAATCAACCTACATACCGTTTTTACGGTGAAAATGGCGATCTCCTCTCGAAATAGTGAGCGTAGACCCTTTGAATCGGCAAAATCGCCCTCCAAACCCTCTCTCCCAGCTCAGAGCTCTTCCTCCGCCGCGCGCTGTCCAAATGGGCAAAAAAAATTTCATTTTTTCCTTATAACACCCGCTGCCTCGCGCCCTCCCGCTTTTTATCTAAAAAATCGCGATTTTTTAGAAAAAATCGGCAAAAAAATTTTCCCGCGATTTTTTCCCTTAAAAATCGCGATTTAATCGCCAAGGGGAAAAAATCGCGATTTTTTCAAAAACGCGCGATTGAATCGCGATTTTCACAACACTGATATCAGCAAGAACAGGATGCAAGGTGAAGGTAAAAAGCTAAAACCTATCAGGTATGGACCCTTCAGGATACTTGAAAGGATTGGTGAAAATGCTTTTCGCCTTGATCTACCAACTTACATGCACATCTACTCAGTCGTAAATGCAGATTGCTTGAGATTATTTGAACCTTCAATGATTGAGAACCCTGAAGAGCAAAGTCAATTGCCTTCTATTGATGACCTGCTACCTGAATATCTGAATGAATTGCAGGAAGAGATAGTCTTGGACAGGAAGGTGAGGACAACGTGCAGAGGAAACGTTGAGTACCTCAGGATTGGGCTCGGAGGTTCAAAGCCGAGCAGTGCGAAGTGGATTGAGATTGGACAAGTGAGAAAGCAATACCTTCACTTAGTCGATGCTTGAAAGAAAACCAATTTTTGGTGGTCCAAAAGCTTTTTCAGTGGGAAGGTCGTGATCCGAATCGGATCCATAAAAGATTGTCAAGAAACCATCGCTGAGTCAGGTGAGAACAAATCTCTAAGGAAATCAAAAAGAGCGATCAAAAACACCCTGAACTTGGTCATGTGGGGGAACCGGAGAACCACAGGTGGAAAAGCGAGAAGCGCTAACGTACAAAGGCGGCACCGGCGCTCTGGAATACCGACGGTATTGATTGGGGCGTTCTTGAACGGTAAGAGGTTTTGGACAGGAGCGAGGCGATTCCATACACCGATCGACGTGTGGCAAGTGGAGGTGAGAGAAAACCACCATTGATCGTGTTAGTGTCGGTCTTGAGCCCTCCATTGGTGATCAAAAGCTCTTTGCATGTGCATAGGTAGGTGTCTCATCACTGTCAGTTTTGCATCCCGTTAGGCATGCCATAAAACTGATGGAGGAGCTGGTCCTTGTTCCCTTCTTGGCTTTGCTGGATCAGATCATATCATTTAAATGAGCTTGTGTTACACTTGTTTTATTTTTGTCTTGAAATCCCAAGTCTTAGGTCTAGGGTTTTGGTCAAAAATCACTGCAAGGTCATGAGTCAAAGGTCTAATAGTCCCCAACAAGCCGGAAGGAGGTATGTAAATATGTTCCATTGATATTTTTTCATCAGGTACAGCTCATTTATACCTTGGATTTAAAAACCCTGTTTTTAAACCCAAGGTCATGTGAAATTTGCAAAAAATAAGGAAAGTTTTCAAAATTTTTCAAAATGCTGGCAATAACCCTGGTCTACTCGCGAGAGTCCATCAGATGGTCAACCTACAAAAAGAACGGAGTTAAAGCACTCAAAAGATCAAATTCAGGACAAAGGGAACTCAAAACAGTGTTAAAGTGAATGTTAAAACAAAAACATTAGAAAGTGGGTTTGGTAAGTTAATTTTTTCAAATTTGGGCCTATAAAGAGTAAATTTCCCTCTAAACATGCCTCATTATGCATTTGAGAGCTTGCAGAAACAAGTGAGAGGTCAAAGGAGGCGATTTGCAACAAGTTGAAGTCATTTTCAGGGGCGCGACCACTCAGGCTCAGTGCGCGACTAGTTGGGTGGGGCACGACCATGCAGGCAGGGCGCGACCACTCAGAGCAGGGGTGCGACCACTCAAACTGTTTTTTACAGAACCACTCCAAATCGACCAAATTGCCCTCTTGCTTGCTAAACTGATCGAGGTAGGCACTCAATTCATGAATGATGATATGGATGGTGAAAATAATGATGTGTGTAATGGTTTTCTCATTTAAAGTTGCAAGTGAATGGATTAATATGGTCGTTACTAATGTTTGTAAAATGCTAGGGTTTTGTGACTGTTTCAAGTGTTTATTGTCCCATTGATCCCTTCCTTTTTCCACTCTTTCATTAATAATCATGTTTGCATCTCTATCCTATTTCATTTGCACATAAATGTTGCCCTACCCCCATCGCTAAGTTATAAACCCTACCCCTCTCACAAGCACTCAAACCCTAATTCCCTCTACCATACACATGCAAAAAACTAAAGCAAAAAGAAAATATACATTGTAAAGACTGAAGAGAGTCATGTAAATTTAATGTGCTTTATATTTAAAAGCATGTACAAAACTCTATATATCCTTGACACCCTCTTGATGCATGAAACACTTTCCCTTCATGTGAAAATGATGAGTATGTACTCCTTAATGTGCATGTAACCCTTAAAGAACAAAAAGAGCAGAATCTACCTTATAACACACATGAACTCCTCAGTGAATTTGGTGTATGGTGTCCCTATGTCCCTCTTCATTCATGTATGCCCCTTTAATGTTCATTATCATACATGTTTTGTCCCATATGAGATGTTCTTGGAAAATGATTTCCCAATGTTAAAACTATTCCTATATGCATGACAATGTGTAAAGTTTCCCTTGAAAATTCCCTATTATTATCATATATTCCCATTCCTTGTTAAGAAGTTCCCTCCCCTAACATTCCCCTCATGTTTTTTCCCCTTGAAACAGCATAGAGTACTTTTGCAGGCAGAGGCAGCAGTCCAATTTGTCCTTCACTTTGTCCACTTTGCTCCTAAACCATGTTAGACACCCAAACCTGTGAGCAAAGTGATGACCAGTCTTCTTCTACAGAGGTTGAGGTACAACGGAGGCCTCGTAGGGGGGGCAAAGGTGGTCATCATAAGAGAGAGGAGCCCACCTCTTTGACAGATTTTACAAGCTTATCCTATGGCAATCTCATGTTTCCAGTACAGTTGGTCAAGGCACAAAAACGAGAAAGAAGACCAACACGCTCTGTATCTTGGCCGAGGCTTCTCTCACTCATCATGACACTCATTAGAATCCTCCTAGTAGCAAACCAAAGAAATCTTGAGAGTTTTGAGACATTTTTGGCATTTTTGTGCAATTTACAGGTTTTGGCCATTTGAGTGGTCTCACCCCGCGCGCGACCAGTCATGGGGACAGCTCAGAACGGGAAAAACTCTACATTTTTGGAATTTTCATGAAAAAATACACTTGCCTATGGATGGGTTTAAGATTTTATGAATATTTGGGCTCCCAAAAGCTCAAAATACATGCAAATTTTGACTTTCTGCCCCTTTTTTGAGTTGCAGAAAGCTGCCTTGGGAGAAATGACTTTTGAGGGGTGAAATCAACTCCAAATTCAGATATTCCTATGGGGTTGGAAAGTAGACTCACAGCCCTTTCCAATGAGCTATCTTGCACCTGGTTTTGAGACAAGGAAGGCCCTCAAACAAAGCTGTCAATGCGCGCGACCAGTCAAAGTGAGGGGCGCGACCACTCAGGGAAATTTCACTGTTTTGACTAGTTCGGCCAGCAAAACACTGTTTTCACTTTGGTTGACTTTTGAGGCATGTAAATGATGGATTTTTGTGTAATTTTCATGGAACTTAGATACTTTTAATCTCCTTGAACACTTCTAGAATTTTCCTTGATGTAAATGGTAAATATTTAATGCATGGATAGGTTTCCTAAGTTTTAGAGGCAAGTTGTTTTGACTGCCTATTATCTAGTGATTAGTTTAGAATTAGTTGAAACAGCTCCTAGGAAGCTGAGCTCGACCCCTAGAGGTGGGGAAAGGAGTTAGATCTTATATATTATGCCTTCTCTTACTCATTTTCATGGTTGGACTCTTGAGGGAGAAGCTCCTATTGTATATTTCACTTGTATCTCTGCAATTTGAGGAAAAGGAAGACCAGGGTTTTGCAGACATCATTGGGATTCTTGTGGACTCTTGTGTTGATGGTGTGTTCTCTTATTGTAATTGCAAGTGTGTTTATGTGTTCCATATCTTTCTTTACTGCAGCTTATTAAACAAATGAAGTGATAAAGTTTGAATTCATGCATGTCATGCTCAGCTTTCAAATTTGTTTAATGTTTATGTTTTCCACTGTCTAAAGAGGATTCAAAGTCATTGTTTGCCCTCTTTAGCTTCTCCTCTTTCCTCCTTGATCATCCATCTCAGCTAAAAGCATCAGCACAAACTCCTACCTTGCCCCAAAGACCCACCTGCAAAAACTGAGCTCAATCCCCGCACCCTAAATTGCAGATCCTCAACTTGCCACCAAAAAACCCCAAAAAAACCCCAAATCAACTTTCAAATCAGTTTACTAGCCTAATATCTGTGTTACCTTGATTGGTCATCTCTTCCCATTGAAAATTTAACGAGATTGACCGGAGAGAGCCTTCTCATACCCCGTAGGGCTAGCTATGAGGTGAGATGGTTTGATGTTGCCTTGAAGGTTTGCCTTTCTCAGCCTGAGGTGAAATCTCAAGCGCTAACACAGAGATAAATCTTTTTTCTTAAATTGTAGTTGTTTTTCTCCTCCTATTAAAACTTATAGTGTTTATTGGTACTTTAGATGTTACTCTATAGAAGTTTATGGTATTTTGCATTTTGTGACATTCTGAATGACCCACTCATTCATCACCAAGATAGAAAGGAAACTTGTTTTGTACCTTCCATAAATTCTCAGTATTTATCAGTTTGAATGATCCCGAGAATAAAGGGGAAACAGAATGAACATAGAGCTGTATTCCCGTCTTGATTTTTTGTTTGTTTGTCCATTTCCAAGCCCTCCAGTGCAAGAAATTTTGTGAGCTCACCCATAATTGGAAGAAATTCTTCTTATGGCTGATCTCCCTATTCCGGAAGGCTTTCATACTTCTCAACTTCCGATTTCAACACATCTGTGGATGTCAATTCAAGACACAAAATAGAGAAAGTACCCTTCATAGAGCAGGCAGGGCCATTTTGGAGACTAGTCAAGATGAATGCCCCAGAATGGGCCTATGCCCTACTAGGATCCGTAGGGTCCATGGTCTGCGGTTCCTTAAGCACACTCTTCGCTTAAATCCTGAGTGACATGCTGAGCATCTATTACAACCCTGATCCATTATACATAAAAAATGAAATCAAGAAATATTGCTTCATTCTGATAGGAATATCATTCGGTGCCCTCATTTTCAATACCATGCAGCATTCCTTCTAGGAAATCGTTGGCGAGAATATAACCAAGCGGGTCTGACAGACAATGCTCGAAGGTGAACAAAATGGCTTCCATGAAAAAATTCAGATTAACATGGCATTCTGAATATATTCACATTCAGATTAACATGGCATTCTAAATATAGTTTTGGTTTTCTGGTAAAAATACAAAAAGTGAATTTTTTTTTAGGTTTCTGATGTTTTTGGCATTTTTGAACTAGGGAGAAACAATCATAAATTAGGAGGTTAATATAGTGCCATGGGGAGTATCAGAGGCGGCAGTTAATCAATGGGAAAAGCAAATGATAAAATTTCATGAAGAGGGAAACGCATTAGGAGTATTTTCATTTACTTATTTTTACTCTTTTATATTTTTTGTTTATTTTTATGTGTGGAGGAACAATGTTCAAATAAATTTAAGAAAAAATATGTTTCCTCAAAATAGCATTAATATTGCACTTAAATCTAGACCTTGCTTACCCTGCCATAGTCGTTCTTATATCAAATCAATTTTATGGTCTCTGTATATGTGCTTCTTGACTGAGTTTTGTGCAAAAGTGTTGATTTCCAATTTCTGCAATATCTATTGAGCATAATTGTTGTCAACTTGTGTATTGTTAGAGTTGCAGAGAAGTGTTCTATTAAGACTATGTTGAGAAATGGAGTGCAGTCACAATATTTTTTTTGTGTTCAACTGAGATTTTTTGTTCCATTTTGCTGACCAAGTAGTAAAAATGGTTACAACAATGCTTTCAAAGGGTTATACCCTAGGAAAAGATACTTTAAGCAAAGCTAAAGAGCTAGACGAGAAGTATCAAGTGATGGGCATTGTTGCAGTGAAGGTGGAAGATTTTGGCAAATTCTTTGGGGAGATATCAAAAGCAGCTTTGATTATAACTGGGCATGCAGCTCGAAATGCAGGAACAACACCTGTCAACAGTAGTTATTTTTCAACAGGAGCACTGATGGTTGTTGGGGTTCTCGATAGGGTAGCCAAAGGTGCTGCTAATTCTGGTAATAGGAATAATGCAGCAAAGAAGTAGACTTGAAGTATTATGGCACTATTAAGTTAGAACTGTAATGTAGTGGTGGTGGCCTTCAGGTTTATCTATCTCATAATTATAATGACAACAACCCACATTTAAAGCATTTCTCCACCCCTCTCCTAATTAGAAATACAATTTTGGGTTCTCTACTAATTTTCTCCACACCCATTTAATCTAACAATGGACATAGAACATGTATATTTATACCTGTGTGTTGGAAATACCATTTCATACAACAGCCCGCATTTAAGGTATTCCTCCACCTCTCTCCTAGTTAGAAATACAATTTTGGGTTCTCTACTAATTTTCTCCACACCAATTAAATTTAACAATGCACATAGAGCATGTATATTTATACCTGTGTGTTGGAAATACCATTTTATAGTTTAATGTTTATTATTTTTGTTTTATTATTATTGCATGAATTTCTTCTTAACAAGTGGTTGTGTTTCTTTTGGTTTTAGTGAAAGTATGGGCTCCAACCTTGGCTCTCTTATTATGGAGTATAATTCATTTTTGAGAATTTTTCAATTATTAAATTAGGTTAGTCAATTGCTTAAAATATTAAATTTATTTCAAAATGTTTTTGTTACTTTATAGGTTAGACACTGGCTTGAAATATTAAACTTGTTCGAAAATGCTTTTGTTACTTTATAGATAAGGTGTAGATTGCTTGGCTCTATGAAAATAATGAAGGAAAATTACATGTTAATCTGTTACTTGTGCTCTTTGACTGAAAAATACACGGTGAGAGAAAAATGCATATTATGCTAATTGAGGAATGTTTTTTGTTTGTCGAACTTATAGTATTGAATTTAACACACTAACACTTTACAACAATGAACTAACAATATTCATGATGAAAATAGCAATATGGAAGATTTATCTACATAATGAAAAAGGAAATATGGGAGATTCCAAACACGTTCCAAGGCATTTTTTAAAATATGGATGTGAAAAAAGGTTGTTGTGGAAGGTGTTTGTATATGTGAAATTTTTTTATCATTTCGTATAATCCTAATGTTGATAGATATGTCTACTAAGTGGTTCAAGTTAATGGGGCATTGATTTGAGCGTTCAATATATCTTTATTCTTTATCAAAGTATTATTTTGTTGTATTTGTGTTCTTCAATTTATGCCTTACGATGTTTCCCTTGCAACATTTGGTGCAAATGCTAGTAATAAGGTCGTTTTATAACAAAGAATTTGGTTTCTCAAAATTTGAGTGAGTTATAATAATATAATAAATCACTTTCACTGATGGTAATGAAATAATACAAGAAAAAATTCCTTATAACCCTTTTAAACTCTAATATGGGACACATCTAGGCATTCTTACAATAATTTCCTTATATAACTCATATGTAGAGGGCTATAGAGGAAAACCAAAAATTTTGATAACCATTGTCTCACCAAAATTACTGTAAGTCGTAAAAAAGACAAGAAAGAAGAAAATTTTTTAAACCATTTATTTCACTTCAGTTTTTATAGACATAAAAAACCTTTGAATCAATAACAGTAAATATAAATGATAGCAATGGTTTTTCTTTCAATAAACTTTTTGTAAAATGTTAATGTCAACACATCAAACATATAATTAACTTAAACATTTAGTGATGGGTAAATAAGGGCCACATGGATGAGAGAACAACATAACTTTCTATATGTACAAAGGGCCCCATAAAAGTGTATTTCCTCTTGATTCAATTTTAAAACCCCAATATTAAACCAAATAGAATTGTGTAATTTCCCCAACTAGGAATTCCATAGACAAAACCCTCTATTAATGGGCTACATTTATAACAAAGATAAGAATAACCTATCAAGGTTGCAAGGCCATAACCATAAAATGGTGAAAAAACACATAATATAGATAAAATGTCAGCCAATGTGGGTATTACCCTAGCCGTAATGTAAGATAAAATCACACATAGTCTACCTCTTGGCATAACATGGAATAACAGAGAAGAAATATGGTAAGAACATAGATTGATGAAGCAACCGTATGGACCCTTAAAAAATGAATTTGGTACTAGATATTCACCTCGAAATAGAAGTAGGTCAAACATATAAACTACCCAAAAAAGGAATATTTTCTAGAATTATCGTTGAGGTAGTATTATAGGGAGAAAATTAAGATAAGGTAAGAACCTCGCCTGTATAAAAGACCAGGAATAAACCATGACGTTGAAGGCACTATCACAAATATTAACACATTATTAGAATGAATACTATATAAAATAAATAAAATTTAAAATTCATAAATTCCAAATGTTTCTGAGTATCTAAGATTGAGCTTCGTACCTATTTAGAGTTTTTTGAGATGAATGAAGATGTGTTAATTATTCTTATTGCTATATTATTATTTTCTTTGATAATTGCATTTCTTCATTAACACATTAAGTTCATCATATAACATCATAACATTATTGATATTTACATCATTATTCAACAACATATGTAACTATGTAGAAAGAAAAATATCATCATCATCAATGCAACAGAAGATAGAGGAACAATAGAAGAAAAACATTCACACATAGAGACACCAGGATTGGTCACAGACTAGGGAAAAACCCACCATGGGGAACCCCTTCAAATAATTCTTCTTATATTGTTGTCAAATGATTCAGAAAAATAGAGTGCAATGATCCATATCTTCATCTCTGCAACTAACAAGCAAAAACAAGTACAACATCCAAAAATCAACCCAACAAATCTTATGCTAAAAATTTCATTCTAAGGAATGTAATAAGTTGTCATTATCTGCAGTCAAATGCCAAATCCTCCAGTCACTGAGTGAAATATTTGGAAGAATGAAATTTCATATTTTAGGTCATTATCACATGGATTAGGAGTTACGCGAGTGACTATAGCTTCCAAGTCCCTCCCTTAAGCTGGGTAAGTGAGCGATTTGGGTCAGAACTGTACTATGGGAATCTAAATTCTTAGTAGCATGCATAGTGAGTTGTTTGTGTGACTAGAAATCTCTTGTCACACACATAAGCCTCTGTGGGAGTGACTATGCTCAGATCCATCATGTGTTGTGTATGTGGCCCAAAACCCTAGATCTGAAAACGAGCTTTAGACACTACAATTTCACCTCAGAATGAATGTATTCCTCCACAAACAAGTCTGAGACCTATTCGAGCCAAAAACAAAGATACAAGAGTGTTTCATCATTATTACTAAATGAGGTAGAGGGAACTTGTATTTATATCCTTTCAAGATGGTCGACTTTTCTTTAGGGTCAACCTTAACGAATGTCCACATGTGTGATTTCCTTCATAAGTATATTTTCCCTTATCTGATTTGAGTGATTTTTAGGTCAATTTTGGTCCTCTCAAAAAGAGGAATCTAGTGCAATCATTCTCTCCATCAGGCGAGCTTTCTAAAGTGGAATTTTACTAAAGTTTAGTATTTTAATACTCCTGTTCAACTAAGGAGAATTCCACTTGCATCATATCGTGTGTATCGTGTCATCAAATCATATCTAATCTCAAGTATCTCATCCTTGTGTATCATCACCAATCATCTTAATTCACCTTTTGATCATTCTTGTCTATATAATTATTGCGTCTTCTTATATGCTGAACATTCTTGAATATAGAAGAAGAAGAATTTGTCATTGAAGGGGAGCCTAAGGTAGCATCCTTTATTCACCAGTCTACTACCCAAAATATATGTCAACAGGTTACTACCCATAATCTTTGTCAACAGGCTACTACCCAAGAATATCGGACTCAGATCTACGACTCACATCATCATCAGAGATCATATCATTAGGAAGCATATATCAACCTGGAACCACATCAGGGAGCTCAATATCAACCTGAAATCTCATGGGGGAGCCACTATGATGACCCCATATTGAACAATAGGTGATATAGGGGAGCTACTACTCAACCCATCCTATTGCCTACTCATACTCCCAACAATCACCCTCAAGTATGATGTGGTACAACACCTGCATCATAATCTGAGCTTGGAAAAGATACCTAACTTACCAAGAGGTAAGGATAACATGCCCCCAAGCCTCCTCAATGCATTGGCTAGATGAGGAGGGATAATCCCAACAAGCCTTGATTATGGGTATGATGACAACTTGGGTATACTCTACAATGACAAAGATAGGGTGTGCTACTAATTCAACCCTATGGGTAATAAATTGTGGTCATATCCTATTATACATAGTTCCCTCAACTCCTAGAGCCCTCTATCTAAATTCCTCACCCTGGTAACTCAGATATGGGGGAGAGCTAGCTCATTGTCCTTGATCAATGATGCTCTCATCATTCTCATTTGGTATCAACTTTATCATTATGTAACAATAGTAGCAGTCTCGTGTTCATGCAAGAAATTAAATTAAATATCATATTAGAACATAAACAATCATATATATATCAAAAAAGGATAACATATTCATCTTCCCTATCAAAGAGGTGTCAACCACAAGTTTAATCTTGTCTCATATATAATCACTACCTCAATATATGAATATAACTTAGTCCTAGCTATATGTGTGATTCTCTATGAATCAGTTCCTAATTTTTGTCATCATACCGTATCCATGTCCTAACTAGATCCTGTTGAGATGGCTCCTGAAGGAGCTTCTTCATCCTTCCACATCACTAGAAAGGAAAGCAACATTGTCATGAACCTTGGTCATTCTTTGGACCTCTCGTCCAATATATCATGGTAGATCTCATTCTAAGTAGATATAAAAATGTGCTCATCTCCTCAATAATGATTCTAATCATCATCAACACATCCATGTGGTCACATATCACAGGAACATCATCCCCTGCAAGTAATTTAAGGATTCTAGGCAAAAACTCAATTTGAATGAAGCACCTTAATCAAGAATCGACTCAGGTTCTATACAAATCATGTATATATAGGGATGGATGCTCAAAATATAACATTAATGCTTTAATCAACTCTCGGTTTCCAAGTCAAGTTCAATAATATCTCTTGAAAAATTCTTGAAATTCAATACGAATGTCTAAACATTTTCATTTCGTCTTTCCAATAATTCTTCAATAGATTTAAAATATATGTTATCTTTTCCCAACTTCAGTTCTTGATTAAGCATGCCATAGTTCAGTATTTTGAGCTTTAGAAGCCATCTCCCTCTTACTTTGATTATCATAGGCTCGTTTCCTATCAATAGCAGACCATCAATATATAAAACCAAATTGAAAATCAAACTCATAACTTTGGACACTTCTAAAGTAGAGGTTTAGATCAACATATCTTCTTGGCTTCACCAAATAATTGTCAATGCAGACATATCTGGATCGGGGAACTTGCTTCTTACAATTCTCTCTGCAAATATAACACTTTACCAAACCAATATGCTCAATAGTCTACATTCAAATCAACTAAGTTAGCTTATTAAAGTTTATATTCTAGATTGGAACCAATATTAAGATCATCGCAATATCATAGTACCAAATTATTTAGATTAGGTGATATGTAGAGCTCTCATCAAGTCATGACTTCATCTATTGCCATGCCAACAAGTTTTCATTTCCCAAGTAGTATTAATTCATCCTCATAATCATAATAAAAGTCACTATATGTAAATGCATACACCAAGAACAAGTTATGCAAGTTCCATCCATTCATTGGGAGATAGTTTCATATTGAATCACAACTCTCAATACTCCAACCAATGTGCTAAAAACAATGAGGCCCATACAAAACCATTACCAAACAACAATATTAGCCATTTAAGGTAACTATGCCCATATATCATTGTTATCAATGCAAATCATTAGTTTTCAAGTTAAATCATTATTCATGAGGTCAGATCCCAAATTTTTTATCATAGAGAGACCTATAGTCTAGAACATATCTCAACATCAAGCATCGTGTCAAAACTCCAAACATGTCTTATATTAAATAGTCAAATCATGTCAAACTCTTGTAAAAAAAAAGTAAAATCCTAATGACATATCTATATGCATGTCATGCACACCTACAAAGACAAGTTTAGTTTATATATTCATATTCTAGTAAACATTCAAACTTTCCTGGTCATAAATCTTTCTATTGTCTGCTCCACATCTATGGGACTAACACCTTTCAAGTGAACATTTGATATTATGCACAAAAATTCATTTTTGTGTCTTGCAAGCATAGTCGCACCCATGGAATTTTCTCTGTGTGGTTCGGAGATCACAGTCACATCCTTCAATATGTTGTGCAAGCAACCATTGTAGGATTGGCCCATAACTACCTCCTGCCTTGGTCAAACCCTTGGGCTTACTTCCAAGTGGTTTGGAGCCTATACTCACACCCGTAGGATTTATTCATTGTGATTGAAACCTAGAGTAAAATAAAATGTTCTCACCTTAGATCAAAACTTTGCTACAGATCAACAATGTTAGATATTAGTCTATTCATGCCCATAAATCATACTTCAATAGTAAGGAATATATAATTTGAATGACACTAGGAGAAGGGATATTATGGAGAGATTCTCCCTCTAAATGGGAATCTGCTTCATTCATATTCATTCATGCCATTAGCCTATCTATAATGCTATCATGCATCAACATATCTGCTAGATCATAAAGTCGGACTATATCACATATTCATCATGGTTATATTATGTTATCAACAACTAGTTCATCATGACATCAATCTGTCATCAAGGGTTAGAGTAAAAGAGCTAATAGGAGTACACTTCAAGAATCATAATCACAAGCATTACTTATTTGTCACATAACCGAATCCACTAAATTAAGGTGTTCAATTTTACCATATTTCATAATCACTAAGCATATCAAAACATAACCATGGCCGACAAGAGATCCTGAATATCAATCTCATTGTTAGACTTCCATCATCATGACTACCATGCATTTCAAAAACAAATAGTGTCTAGTAACCACCTACTATAATCAAGGTGCTAACCCTCTTTATGGGATGAAGATAGATGTTAGCCAAACATCAAGTATGCCTCTATATCAAAGATAAATATTAAGTATCATCGTAGAGTCAATAAGTTCATTGCACCTAAAATGTAGGATACTTGTTCAATATAAAGTGTACCATTTCATCATAAGAACCATGGATCCAAATTACTTTCATATGCATGCATGAACCATTTGAGAAGGATACATTCTCATCATACCTTAGGTCTTACCTTCTCAATAAGTCTAAAAAATAACATTGAAACAATATACCATGCATATCGTGTAGTGTTCAAATACCTATGCATCTTTTTGTTTGACATAGGTAGTGTGTAATACTTTTGTCATCTTTTAATCAGGTGCCTCTTTACCTTTTCCATATCTATATTTTCTTTTCTGCATCTCAAATGATAATCAAGAAGGATCACCTTATTAAATTTCATCACGGAGGTTAGAAACTTCCCAATACTCAAATATGCAGGAATTATAAGTAATTATCAAACCAATAATCAGATATATAACTCTAAAGAAAAGTAAAGGCATAAAGGAGAATCATAAATCAGAACTACTTATCTTCAATGGGAGGTGTGTTGGACTGTGTTATATTTTTTCCATGACTAGCCCACATAGTTAACTGGGGGTTCGTTATGCCGATTGCATACAGGGGGGTCACTGGGGGTTTGAGCGGTGTGGGTAGCCCCACTCTATAGGGTCCAGGGCAGCACCCCAGGAAATTTTGTTTTTGGACACCATATTAGGTTGGGTGGACCTACTTATGGTCTTGTGCATGATTTTAGCACATGGTTTTGGACACAATAGTTTTCGGTCCATGGTTTTGGATGAAATGGTTTTTGGTCCATGTTATTGGATTCTTTGGCATGTATAAATATGTATTGTAACATTGAAAGGAATATAATGAAAAATCAAGCTAGTAGTCCTAGTTTTGGGATCCATGGGAAAATCTTTGTGTATATGTGTTTTTTGTGTTATGCTCTCGCATTGTTTAGTTTTTGTGTTTTAGAATTCATATGCAGGTAATTTCTATACGGGGTTAAAACCTACATTTGGTATCGGAGTTCTTTTGGCTTCAAGGGGATGCCTTTGTTGCTTAGGGGTTTCGGTCGGCCCTATGGTAGACCGTGTTTAGTGGGAGTTCTGTGGGATTGATTATGGTGGTGAAGGAAGATGCCACGCAGTGGAAAGATAGAGATCAAGAAATTTAATGGTTAGAGTTTCCTGTTATGGAAACTCAAGATGGAGGATCTGTTGGTGAATAAAGGTCAGTGGGTTGCAATAGATATAGGTACTATACCAACGGGAGTGTATGACGAAGAATGGAAGAAGTTGGATCGGAAGGCTAAGAGCACAATACAATTATGTGCCTTAGATTCAGTATTGCTGAATGTATCAAGGGAAGCTATGATGAAGGCTTTGTGGGACAGGTTAGGGACTTTGTACCAATCTAAGTCTCTGGTGAATAAACTATTCCTATAGAAAAAGCGGTATAACCTGAGGATCAAAGATGGAGACTTAGTGAAAGAACATCTAAACGCATTTAATGTTGTGGTAAGTTAGTTATTATTTGTTGATATTAAAATTTTAGATGAAGATAAGTGCATCAGTTTATTGTGTTCACTACCAGATTCGTGGGATTGTCCACTTATTGCAATAGGTAGCAATGCAACTGCCTTGTAGTTTGATGAAATAGTCTCATCATTGTTGACATAGGAGATGAGATGGAAAAATATGGAGAGCCAAAATGGTGATTCCTTTCTTGTACGAGGACGGTCCTAGAATAGCAACAAAAATAAGTCATCGAGTGGGATATCTAAATATAGAAGGAGATCTAAATCTCCAGGAAAACATGTAAAGTTGGTGTGCTGGAAATTTGGAAAGGAAGGGCACTACAAAAGGGATTGTAAATGTAAATCTCTTGAAAAAAGAAAGGGATCTGATGATTCTCCCTCTACAAAGGCGAAAACCACCTCAGATGAAGGTGAGGATGTGTGCTTGGCTTCTTCAAGTACACATGTAGATCATGAGGTATGGTTTATTAACTCAGGTGCATCCTTTCACTTCACTCCCCATAGAAATTAGTTATGCGAGTATGAGAAATATGATGGTGCTGATGTCTTCTTGGGGGATGACAGAAAGGCTAGAATCATTGGTCGTGGAAAAGTAAAGTTGAAGTTGCAAGGTGGAAGGGTTAGAAAACTTCCGAGTGTTCTTCGTATTCCTACATTGGCCAGAAATTCGATTTCCATAAGCAAGCTGGATGACACAAGTGTAAAAACAGTGTTTGAGAAGGATACCTGCTAAATGGTTCAGGGAGAACTAGTATTGATGCAGGGAGTTCAGATTGGAACTCTTTGCAAGACGCAAGGTAGCATTGTTATTTATGGGTGCAATAGTTGTGTCATTCCTGAAAGTGGAGCAGAAAATCTACTGGTCTTTAGATAGAAGAACATGTTATGGCATCAAAGGCTTGGACATATTGGAGAGAAGGGCCTTTGAATACTTCACGGTAAAGTTATGGTAGAAGGTATGAGTAATAGCTCTCTAGATTTTGATTTCTACAAAAATTATGTGTATGGGAAGCAAAATCAGATGAGTTTCCCCTTTGGTGGTAAGAGGGCAAAACATATATTAGAACTTATGCACAGTGATGTGTTTGGACCTATGAAAGTTCCATCACTGGCTAAGTTTGTGTACTATGTATCATTTATAATTGACTTCTCAACAAATAGATGGATATATTTCCTTAAGAAGAAATCTGAAGTCTTTGACAGGTTTCAAGAATTTAAGGCTCTGGGGTAAAACCAGACAAAGAAGAAGATAAAGGTGTTGAGGATAGATAACGGTGGAGAGTTTTTCAAGAAGGAATTTGAAGAATTTGTAAGAAGTGTGGTAGAGCACAATAGAATACTACTCCATACACACTTGAGCAAAATGGAGTTGCAGAAACAATGAACAAGACGTTGATGGAAAGGGTAAGAAGCATGCTCAGTGGTGCCGAGTTAGGACAGGAATTCTGGGTAGAGGCAGTGGAGATAGCATGTTACCTGGTCAATAGATCACATTCGTCAGTGTTGGAGGATAAGACTCTGGCAGAGGTATGGATCGGTAAGAAACCCTCTCTTTCACATCTGAGGGTATTTGGATGTGATGCATATGTACTTGTTACAAAGGATAAAAGAACCAAGTTGGATAGAAAATCTAAAAAATGCATCTTTGTTGGGTATAAGGATGGTTTAAATGGTTATACGATTTGGAACACACTAACAACAAATGTTGTGTATAGCCAAGATGTGGTGTTAACAGAGGTGAAATATGTTATTAAACATGAAGTCCAACCAAAGGAACTTGAGAAGATAGAGTTTGATCTTGAGGAGGAAGAATCAGACTCTACAGCAGAGGAGGAATAAGAAGATGAAGAGCCACATGCTCCAGGTGTGAGAAGATCAGTTCAAGAAAGAAGGCAACCAAAAAGGTATAGTCCATCTGATTTTTGTTCAAATTTTGATTTATCTATTACTGATGATGATCCTATAACTGTGAAGGAAGCAATAGATTTAGAGGATGGAAAACTTTGGAAAGAGGCTATGGTTGATGAAATGGCATCTTTGCACAAAAATGAGGCTTTAGATCTGGTGGAGTTGCTAGCTGGAAGGAAACCCATTAGCAGGAAATGGGTGTTCAAAAGGAAGACAAATGCAGAAGGAAAGGTGGATAAATACAAAGCTCAGTTGGTAGAAAAAGGTTATTCCCAGGTGTCGAGAATTGATTTCGGTGATATTTTTTTCCTATTGCCAAGGTAGCTTCTATTAGTACTTTTATCTTTTGCTCTTGCTTTTGATTTTGAGATAGAACAGATGGATGTGAAGATAGCATTTCTTCAGAGGGATCTGGAAAAGGAGATCTACATGAAGAAACTTGAAGATTTTGTAGTGAAGGGTAAGAAAGAAATGGTATGAAAGTTAAAGAAGACTCTGCATGGGTTAAAACAATCACCAAGGATGTGGTATCAAAAATTTGATACATTTATACGAGGACTTGGATTCACGAGAAGCAAAGTTGATGACTGTGTGTATTTTAAATTAATTGTTAACAATTTTATTTATCTCATCTTGCATATGGATGATATGTTGCTAGTTGGAAATGACAAAGAAATTATCCAGGATTTTAACACCCAATTGTCCTGCAAATTTGACATGAAAGATCTTGGTGCTGAAAACTATATTGTGGGCATGGAAATTAAAAGAGACCAGGCAAAGAGGAAGCTCTGGTTAAACCAGAGGAAGTACATCAAGAAAATATTGTAGAGGTTTAATATGGAGGATAATAAACTGGTGAATGTTCCTATTCTTATAGGTGTGAGGTTATCTGTTGAACTGTGTCCCAAGACACAAAAATAGGAAGAGGACATGTACCGCGTTCCATATGCAAGTGCAATTGATAGCTTGATGTATGCAATGGTCTGTACTAGACCAAACATTATACATCCATTGGGAGTATTGAGAAGGTTTATGTCAAAAACAAGGAAGGAGCACTACACAACAGTGAAGCGGGTTTTCAGGTATTTGCATGGCACTAGTTATTATGGTTTCTGCTACTAAGGAAGACCATCATTGGACAGAGTGTTGGATATTCTTGGCTTTTTTGATGCAGACTGGGCTGGAGATCTAGATCAAAGAAGATCTACAAGTGGGTATGTGTTTAACCTATTTTGATATGTAGTTAGTTGGATGAGCAAGAAACAATCTGTAGCTGAACTATCAACTACAAAGGCAGAATACATGGCAGCCACTCATGTAAGCAAGCAAGCAGTTTGGTTGTAGAGATTGTGTTCAAGTATTGGATTAGTACGGGCAACTATAACGATAGACTGTGACAGCCAAAGTGAAATTTTCCTAGCAAAGAACCTTGCATATCATTCAAAGACAAGCACATTGATGTTCAATATCACTTTTTGAGGGATATGATAGAATACAAAAAGGTGTTGCTAGTAAAGATAGACACTTTGAAGAATACCGTAGACACATCAACAAAATTTGTGAGCTCTAAGAAGTTCTCTTGGTGTTGAGAAACAATGGGCATTGTAGGGCTGGATAAATGACTAACCTGTCTTGTGGCCCCCTATGGAAAGAAAACAAAATGTGGGAGAATGTTGGGTTGTACTATATTCTTTCCATGACTAGCCCACGTAGTTAACCGGGGGTTTAGAGGGGGGCCGAAGCCCCCCCTTTGTTGCGCCGATTATGTAGCGGCGGGGTCACAGGGTGTTTGAGGGGTGCGAGTAGCCCCTCCCTATGGGGTCCGTGGTGGCGCCCTGGAAATTTTTGTTTTTGGAGCCTATATTAGGCTGGGCAGACCTACCTATGGTTTTGTGCATGATTTTCCCACATGGTTTTTCATGCGATGGTTTTCGGTCCATGGTTTGGACACGATGGTTTTCGGTCCATGGTATTGAATGATTCAACATGTATAAATATGTATTATAACATTGAAAGGAATATAATGAAAAAGCAAGCTGGTAGTCCTAGTTTTGGGATTGAGGGAAAAAATTTTGTGTATATGTGTTTTATGTGTTCTGCTCTCACATTGTTTATTTTCTGTGATTTAGAATTCATATGCAAGTAATTTTTGTATGCATTTAAAACTTACAAGGTGATCCTCTCCCTCTTGAACCAACTCTTAAGAGCCATCAATATCCATAGTCGAGTTGATGCCTTCACTATTTCAATAAAAAACCAAGCCTACTAGAGAGTATCCCATATTGGGCTTCCTCAAACCTATCACAAGTGCTTGAGAACCTTCACATTGACCCTACTAGGGTTTCTAGATTTCATATCTCAAGTGTTTACCACAAAATTGGGTTTCTCTCCAACCATAACCTCATAATATCCATCAAACCCTAACAACCAAATTACCTAAGCTTATTTTAAAACCCTAGAATTATTTTAGGTATCCTCCAACTTCTATTGCTTCCATCGAAGGTGTCTCCATGGGGGTGATCTCCATGACTTTTCTTTAGCCCAGCTCAGATCCCATGTTAATTTTTCTTAGGGAAATATTGTTCTTTGATTTAATAATTGCATTTCTTCATTAACACAATAAGTTCACCCCATAACATAATAACATTATTAATATTTACATAATTATTCAGTAGGATATGCAACTATGTAGAAGGAACAATATCATCATCATCAATGTAGCAAAACATAAATGAAGAACATAAGAAAACAATTCACGCATAGACACACCAAGATTGGTTAGAGACGAGGGAAATACCCACTTTGTTGAAAACCCTTGCAAATTATTCTTCTTATATTTAAATTAAATGATTTAGAAAAAGAGAGTACAATGTTCCATATCTTCATGTAAGTAACTAACTAGCAAAAACAACTACAACATCCACAAACGAACCTGAAAAAGCTTATGCTGAAAAATTGATTCTAAAGTATGTAATGGACTATCACTGTCTGTAGTCAAATGATGAATCTTGCATTCACTGAGTGGAATATTTGGAAGATTTAGATTAATATTTTATGTCGTAGAGGATTTACGTGAGGGACTATAACTTCCTAATCACTCCATTATGCCCAAGAAGTGAGTGACTCACGTAAGAACTGGACTATGGAAACCCTAATTCCCAGTTGCATGTATAGTGAGTTGTCTTTGCAACTCGAAGGCTCTAGACACACACATGATCCTTTGTGGCAGTGAATGGTTAGAGACATCCTATGTTGTTCTTATGAATGGCACCAAAAACCCTAGATCTCAAATGTGAGCTTCGAACCCTACAATTTTAGCTCATAGCCAACCTATTCCTCTACAGATGAAGCTCAGAGTTGTGCAAGCCAAAAGCCAAGATCAAATAGTGTCTCATCATTGCGACTAAATGATTTAGATGACACTTGTACTTATATCCTTTCGAGGTGGTCCACTTTGCTTTAGGGTCGACCTTGACAGATGTTCACATGTGGGCTTTCCTTCATAAGTATACTTTCCCTTATCCGATTTTGACTGACCTTTAGTTTGATTTTTATCCTCTCGAAAAGACAAATTAAATGAAATAATTATCTCCATTAGGGGAGTTATCCAAAATTGAATCTTACCTTATTTTCATATTTTCAGAAGACCCTGGAAACAACTTTGAGTATTGCTTCCCTCAAAACCTACAAAGCTAACTCATCTGGAGGAAGTACATTTACCATGAAAAATACCTATGATATGTAAGGTAGTTTAAACTAGGTAAAATCCTACACCAGCAAACAAATTTTTGTGAAGAAACCCTAATGAAAATAAGGGAAATACCTTTGTTAACTCTATTATGGATGGAACTATCTATATAAGAGGCTCAACTATACCCCAAAATTTTCCAGAGTAGTTGAACTTGGTTACAGGCATGAAGAGGGTTCCAGAGCCTACTAGGAAGAATAGAGAATTCAAATGGGAAACAATGTGATGCATAAGAGAGGCGAGTTAGTTACCTTGTAATGAGAAGGTGATTCCTCCTTTGTTGATCAACGATGACTCAATGCACAAAAAACCATAATCTTGTTGTCTTGATAGCAAACCATCTAGAACTTTCGATGGCATTAGTGGAATTTTGAGGTCTAAAATGGGCGTCCTAAGGAAATTATAAAATAATAGTAGACAGAATAAAATAATATTAGATTGCATCTTCAAATTTTAGAGGGAAAAAGGAAAAAAGTATGTTTTCAACTCTTATTTTCAACTGATCTTCCCTTGAGTTTACTAAAATTTTGAGCAGGAACACTCATTGGATGAAAAAATTTATTCCTCGTCGAAGGAGTACCCATATTGCATACTTTCAATGGGACCTACTACAAGAAAAATGAGAAATATATTAAAAATGTGATTGCAATCACTCTTTTTTACATATTTCTCATTTTTCTTGTAGTAGGGTCAATCGAAAATATGGAACATGGGTAGTCTTGGATGAGGAATTAAGTTTGCATCCAATGAGTACTCCCGCTCAACATTTTTGAGTAAAACCTTAGGGAGATAAGTCGAAAATAGGAGTTGAAATGTAGTTTTATTATTTTATTATTTTTTAATCTTTTTACTTTTTTACTCCAAAAATGGTTATTCATCCCCCATGGTTGACATCATCATATTGAATCTTATTGGTTCTTATAAATACTATTTTGGTTGTACATTTTTCTTAGGAGGCCCATTTTAGACCTCAAAAGTCCCCTAATGCATAGACATACATAATTTATAATTTTCCTAAGTCAAGTTCAAACAAGGGGGTTTGGAAATTTATATCAATTAACCCTTACAACCATTACCCATGATTATACAAACAACATGCAAGTGCAATGCATGACCCTAGCTGACCTTAACGTCTCCATAGTGAATATATATACATAATCAAAATATAATGTAACCTATATGAAACAATAACATGAACATGATATTAAATATTTAACACAATGTAAACATGTAATATATGACAAAAGCGAGAGAGATATAAATTATATAATATGTCGGTCGTTGTTGTATTAATGATTAACCTTGATAAATGACTCATAAAAATGTTATGAAACAATGAAATGTTAAATGGAGAATTTTATTATTGTGATATATATATATATATATGGGAGGAATGACACAGGTGGTATCAAAACCGAAGTTACAAATTTGTGGCCTATTTAAGGGAAAACTTAAACAAATATAAGAAAATCACGTTTCATGTTTCAGGGAGAGGATGGAATAAAGAGTAGTTGATAATATGACATCCTTACCCATATGACCAAGTTTTAAACTCTTTCCAATGCCAAACCTAGGAATGTGGGTGCAGTTGGGTGAGGAACGCTCATCCACCTTTGTGATGCTCTTTTAGAAAGTGCAACAGTTAAGATTTGAAATGGCCATCTTGAGGGATGAAAATGAACGAGTGTTAAGAGATAAAGAGAGGATAGTCAAGATTTTAAATAGAAAGTAAAAAAAGGAACTTCTGCACCAACTCCTAACAATGGAAACAAGGCAGAGTCATATAGGTAGAGAGAGGACATTGTTCCTGAAAGAAATTTTACTCATGAATCTAAGGGTGGTGAGGAATTGAGGATGAAGTGGATGAGAACACTTCTCAAGGAAAATATTATAAATAAGTAAAATGATAGAAAATGGATCTTCACGGGGGAATTTAAGAATATTAAAGCCCCAATGTTTGATGGTGGAATTGAGGAAGGAGCCGAAGTGTGGTTGGTCAATATGAACAAGTACATTCAAGCTTATGAATATAAAAATTATTTTAAGGCTAATCTCTTAATTTATCAACTCCAAGGGAAAGTGACTTTATGGTGGGAAGAAGTCAAGGTGGTCCATGGAATTCATGGACATGGAAAAATGTTGGATAATTTCCAATAACATTTCCATAAAAGGTCTTTAATTAAGGAATATTATGACAAAAAATTGAAGAAAATTCATGACCTCAAATTGGGATAGTTTTTTATGGATGACTATGTTACAAAAATCACTTCTTTGTTGAGCTATGTTCCTTATATATTGGAGGAAAAGGTAAAATTAGAAAGTTTTGTAAGTATTCTACCATTATCTATGAAGGCGTGGTTGGAATTAGATAATCCCAAGACCATGGATGAAGCAGTCCATGGGATGCAATCTTTTTATCATAAACAAAAGTAGAATGGAGAAATGAATAAACCATGGTTGGGAAAGAAGGGGCAGGGACATCCTCCACCTAATATGATTGCAAAGGGTGTAGTATTTACAAGTTTTAATAAAGGCCAATAGAATCAAATTATGGGGGAAAACCAGTAGAAAACGCAATCCAAAAGTTGTCCCAAGAAGTTGGAACTATCTAGTAAAATGGATTTGAATAAGGATCATAATCCTCACATACAATGCTCGGGTTCCAGGGGACAACATTATGTCAGAGAGTGCACCTATATTGAAAAGAAAGAACAAGTAGAAAATTTTTAAGAAGAATATACAGTGGAGGAGGTGGCAACAAGTCTACCTAGAATTAATACTGCACTAGAAGACCAACAACCTCAGCACTAATCCATGATTATTGAATCTGGTGGTAAAATCTATTGTGATGTTGTGTCAATTTTAATAAACCTGGGGAAATTTGAAGCTATATTAGCACCAATATAGTGGAGTCATATCAACTGCAAGCTAGTAAATTTCAACTACCATGGTTGGTTAAGTTGGCCACTAGAGCCAAAAGGAGGGTAGCAAAAAAAGTTGAAAATTATTCCCTAGAATTAACAGAACATCTAATAGAGAAAAATTTAGATATTTTCCCCTTCAGTTCTTATGATATTTTGACTAGTATGGATTGGCTAGAAAAACACTGGTCTATTGTAAATTGTAAAGAGAAAACCATGAGCTACATTAATGAGAAATATTTTAGGTAGGAGAATTGAGGGATAGTATGACTTGTGAGGTAAAGGAAAATTACAACCTTACAACTCAAGAAAAGTATTATGAAAGGCTGTCAAATTTATGCAATCCAAGTGGGATACTCTAACTCTAAACAAAACAAAATAACCTTGGAAAATATGCACGTTGTTTAGGACTTTATAGATGTATTTCCTATAGGAATTCCTAGGTTTCCACCTACATTAGAGTTTTATCTCATGATTGAGTTAGTCCTGAGTACAACTGTAGTATTTAGGGCACACTATTGCATGAGCATACCATAATTAAGAGTGTTGAAATTGTAGTTACAGGAGATACTAGATGAAAGGTACATGCATCTAAGTGTGTCACCATGGGGAGCTCATGTGCTTTTTGTCAAAAACAAAGATGGTACTTCAAGGTTTTGTATTGAATACAAATAATTAAATAAATTACCATTAAAAATGAATACCCATTGCCCCAAGCCCCAAGGGTTAGCTCAACTGGATAAGTCCTTGTTCTTATGTACCTCGCTGATTTGGAGGTCACAGGGTCAACTATCCTTGAGGCCCTTCGAGTTAGGCCCTACTAGCGCTTGGAATTCACCTAGGCTGAGATAGACAAACTCTCAAGGCTACATCAAACCATTTCACCTCGTAGCTAGCCCTACGAGGTATGAGAAGGCTCTCTCGGGTCAGATTCGGTAGATCTTTCAATATGATAAGCTGACCAATTAGGATCAAAGATATTAGGCTAGTAAATTGATAAGGGGGGTTGATTTAAAGATTTTTGGGTTTTTGGTGGCAATTGGAGGGAGTGCAATTCAGGGTGCGGGGATTGAGCACAGTTTTTGCAGGGGGATCTTTGGGGCAAGGTAGGAGTGAGCGCTGATGCCTTAATCTGAGATGGATGATCAGGGATGATAGAGAAGGAGCTAAAGAGGGCAAACAACCATTTGAATCCTCTCTAGATAGCAGAAAACATAAATTTTGAACAAACTAAAAAGCTGAGCATGTCAAAGCATGTATTCAAACTTTACCACTTCATCTGTCCAAATAGAAGCAAAAGAGAGATGTAGAATACATAAACAAACTTACAAGAACATGTAGAGAACACACCATCAACACTACAATCCACAAGAATCCACAAGGATGTCTGCAAAACCCTGGCCTTCTTCCTCTTTAAATTGCAAAGATAGATGTACAATATACAATGAAGCTTTCTCCCACAAGAGTCCAACCTTCCAACCTCTCAAAATGACTAAGAAAATACATAATATAGGCAAGCTAACCTCTTCCCTTGCCTCTAGGGGTCGAGCTCATCCTTCTAGGAGCAATTTGAACTAACTCCAAACTAAGCACTAGATAATAGGCCAGCTCAAACACTTGCCTCTATTACTTAGCTAACTGATTCATGCATTAATTATTCACTTTTTACATCAAGGAAGCTTATAGAAGGGTAAAGAGAGATAAAATATATCAAAGTGCCATGAAAATATTACATTTATCCATAATCTACAAGTAAAAATGGTCAACCATAGTCAAAATAGTGTTTTTTCACAAAAAAGGTCAATTCTGGCAAAGCTGGCTCTCACTGCCGCGCCCCCTGGCTCTCACTGCCATGCCCCTTTGTAGCCACTTTTGAGTGGGTTCCACTGGTCCAAATTAGGTGCAAGATGGCTCATTGGAAAGCTTGGTCTGTCTAATTTCCATCCCAAGTGGAATTTCTGCATTTGGAGTTGTGTTGCCCCCTCAAAAACCATTTCTCCCAAGGTCACTTTCTGCAACTCAAAAAATGGGCAGAAAGTCATTTTTTTGATGTATTTTGAGCTTTTGGAGGCTTAAATCTCAAAATCAGGCTTCTCCCAAGTATTGGTAACTTTTCTCTTTGCATGCTCTTTCCAAAAATGCCAAGTTTTCAAAATTCCGAGCAGTCCTCCAAAATAGTCGCGCTTGGAACGCGGCATTTCAAATGGCCAAAACCTGTAAATTGCACAAAAAATTCACAAATGAGAAAATTTTCTCCAAATTTCTTGAAATTTGGGTTGGGAGTCCCCAATCAAGTACCATGCTCAGCCAAAGAGGCTTTGGCCAAAATTTGGAGTGGATCGGGCGTTTTCATTCGTTTTTGTGTTTTGGCCAACCGTCCTTGGAGCATCTTCGTTCTCGCCGGTATTTTTGACATTGCTTTAAAACAATGACACCTGTGCAAAAATTGAAGGAGGTTTTTCTTCTTTGGCATGTTGTGGACAAAAACCTCTCTCAGTTTTCCAAAATTCATCTTTAACTGCTCTGAAACATCATTTGAGTGAAACTTGCCTTGATGTGTGAAACAAGAAATTTGGTCGAAATGAAGCGAAATGAAGGGGATAGGGGGCTTCTAAATTCTTGGGGAAATTTTTGGGAGTGGGGAGGGATGTTAGGCAGCAGGGGAAAGTGAAATCTCAGAGATTGAGTGAGGGGAAGGGGTCCAAAAGGGCAAAACACAGGCCCAACCTAGAAAATTGCCAGGTTGTAGCTAGAAACTAGGGTTTGTGCGAAAATGAGGAATTTGGCGGATCTAAGAGATGGGAAGCATTTGGTAAAGTACTTTAAGGATAGGGGAAGGTGTATGAACATCTGGATACAAGTTTTGCTAATGATTTGTCCGTCCAAGAGAAATTGGCTTCAAAACCCTAGGAGAGGGAAATGAACTTGCCAAGGCACAACTGAAGCATGAATAAGGTATAAAATGACTCATTAGACACTGATATGATAATGACAACCCTATGAATGATGATAGGCTCAGCTGAATTATGACATGGACTGACATTTGGGCAAACCCTAGACCTAATGCCTAGTGACCAAATTTTGCTTTGAAGACTCGCTGAAATGACAAAATTTGACCTTGACACTTCAAAATCCCTTTGTAAGAGCACATTTGATCACTGGTGGAAGGCTGGAAAGACTGACACTAACATTGGCTCCAATGGGGATGGTAGCTCCTTGGAGGTGCCAAGAACCGCAGACCTCTGGGAGAGCAGACTAGTGCTTTCATCCATTGGGCGATGGAGTCAAAAACTCAAACTGAAATGCATGACTGAAAACTGACACAAACTAACTTAACAACCAGACTAAAAATTGACTCATAAAGGACTCATGACTCAACTTGACTCGATACTTGAACACAACCGACAAACTGAAAATGATGCTCAAAGTGGAGCTTATTCATCACAACCTACTCTAACAGTTTCATTCATCACCTGATTAAGTGAAATGAAACAACCAATGCAACCAAGTAAGCATCCCATCTACCGTTTGAATTCTCCACAAGTTCTCGCTTATGAATAACAAGAGAGAACTACTGAAAGGCAACTCCCATGACAACTTAGAAACAGATCCAATGAATGATATGGATGCTC